>JAMQGT020010997.1:0-210511 GCA_024447675.2 Pterophyllum scalare
TTGTGATTAAACTGGGTCAAATTGGCAATTAAAGTACATGCACTCTGTTTGTGCTAATTGTGATTAACTGTGATAACTTGCAGTCCAGACGTTGAAGTTGTTATACGCTCGATCTCTGAGCAACCAGTTGGTCGCCGCGTGTGAAAATATTCAATACAATGCACTGGGCAACCACTGATTTTTTTTTTCTAGTTGCAAGAAGGTTGCTGTCCTGTTTTTACTCTAATGTGACTGAGCCATCGATCAAGTGATTTTATCAAAGTGCTTGTATTAATTTTAGTTCTGGTTATGTGGTATTTTGAACGCATAGTTGTATTTTTTTTTACAAATTTATCCAATGCTTTTAGCAGGTCTCACTTGTCGGTTGGTAGCGGCAGAGGTGAGCAGGAGAGTTGTATTACTGCTGCAGTGGGGATCAGTCCTGCACCTTAACCTTTGGGGTGAAAGCCAGGAGTGTTGAAGTAATTCTGATACATTCATGTTTCCTGCTTTAAAACAGCAGACAAACAGCTTCTGTGTATTAACCCTGACCTTAAACTGGCACTGTAACACAATAAGTGGTATCTGAGCCATGCCTCTGACTGCTGCTTGTGATGTCTAACACTGAAAATTGAAGAAGAATAGCAGAGATACCTACTGTAAGTGAAGTGGCAGACATGCAGCCAAACATTGGAATATCTTTGCTGATTTTATATATGGGTAGAAAGGTCATTCCTTGGGAATGTGCGCCGGCTGTTCAAGGGCAATGACTTCTCTCCCACTGCACTCATTTCTCTTCATTTGCATAATGCTCTGCTGGTGGCTGTATGGTGGCCAAATGCAGCAACATGTTAGGTCTGCTTTATATAAAAACACTTAGGACCCGGGAGGGTAGATCTGCATTGATATCAAACATTAGTGTGTGATGACACTCGTGACATGATTAAAGTGGTGTTGTTTATGCAATCTAAAGGAGAGTTTTTCATTCTTTGCCACTCTAAGGACTCCCTAAAAGATACAGCGCCTGCGTTTTAGGGGAGCACAGTGACTTTGCATCTGTTATGTATGTAGTTAAAACAGCATTGGTAACAAAAGCATGAAATTAAGTTTTGTATTCTCTTGCTTTTATCGGACCAACTTTAAGCTGTTGAAGTCTCTGATTTTGCTTAATGTAGAGAATATCTTTAGTTTACTGATTATTTGATCTGCAGATGAAAGAATATACAAAGCATCAAAACATCCCTGAGTTTAATTTGGCATCAGCTGCTTTTTTGCCTGACCAACCCCAAAAAGATTCAGTTTACAGTGGAATCAAATGGGACTAGAAGTAGGAAATACTCATTTTTTAAAAGCAGTGTCCAGCAAAGATTAAAATTTTATGCTTGTTAAATAACTTAAATGATAAACTGGCAAACCTTTCAAATAAATTATCCACCAGATTAGTTGGATTCTTTCAGCACTATAAACATTTATATAAAATTAGCACAAACAAGTAAGGAAATGTGTGTTTGGTTGATTATTTCTTTGTTGTAACAATGCTTCTTGGCAACAAATCTTACGCTATTGGAAAGCCTGTTTCTTTCCCTTTAAACGGAACCACGTTTGTAAGGATTTGTGGGTTGAGCAGCAGAGTTGAGCACATGGGTTGCGCCTAACCTTGACCTTATGATCCAGCTGTCGTAGGCAGAATCTGAATTCATCGCTGAACATAATGTTCCTTCACATGTCCAGGTTCCAGTGAACATGTCGCTGACACCAACGCAAATGGGCCTGATGGTGAAGGGCAGTCATGGCAGGCCTCCTGGCAGCCCTATCGTACTGGAGATTGACTGATGTCTCTGACATCCCTCGTTATATGGAACTTGGAGATGGGACTAGGGCTCACTTCAAATAATGCTGCAACGTGGTTTCACGGAACACCAGCTTGAAGTTGCCCTGTGCCAATATGTCTTGTTTCTTCAGACTTCAATTATCCAATCCAATGAATGACACCAAAGAAGATCCAATAAGATGTTCTGCATTGTACCAGAGAAAATTTGGCAAGTTTTTCATGGATGCAACCCACATACTGAACTCTGCTGCTCAATCCACAAATGCATTTTCCTTATAAATGTGGCACAGATTTAAGAGGAAATAAACAGGCTTTCCAATGGTATAAGATTCATTGCCAAAGAAGCATTGTTACAATGAAAAATAATCAACCAAACACAGATTTCTTTTTGTGCCAGGTTTGGATCTTACACATCAAGGACTTGCCTCAGAAATCACAATCATTCACCAGAAGCATCTTTTATTAGACTTTGACATGTGTTACTTGTCAGTGGCCTTCATCGCACAATGAAAACAAAAGCTACCTTGCTAAGGATCATTCTCAGACACCCAGTGAGTTTTCACTTCTCTTATGTTGTTATGCTCCTCAATAACTTGAAGCTGTTTGAGTCTTTCACAACAGTAAAACTTTCTTGGCCCACCAGTCAGCTGCACTACATGCCATTCAGGAGCTGAATGGGGTTTCAGACATCGGCAATTCTCCAAGGTCAGGGCCCCAGACACGCCTACACTCTTGGAGGCTTTTCTGTCACAAGAGGCTGGAAGTAACAGTGAAGAAATACAGACTAACAAAAGCTTCCCGGGAGAACGGTTCATGTTAAACTTGCAGACATTAAGGGTACAGGGACAGAATGATTCAGAGGGAGAGAAAAATGAGGTCTTGTCGTGTGTGGTGGGATTGTATGTAAATCTATATATATTTTACAGTAAACAAACATGGATATGTTGTAAATATAGTATGGGTTTGTATATCTGTGAACATCTTTGCGCATACACAGTTGTCATGGGCGTTGTTGAGTGTTTCCATAGACGGTAAACTTTAGTTTCATCTGCCTATCAATCCTGTATGGACTTTTCTTTACGCGAGCACTTAACCCTCAGCTCAGTCGCTATTTACTGAGGATCCCTCCTATGCTGTCCCTCCAATCCTCTGGATATCCCGCAAATCCCTGAGGACCGGCCAGCGCTGGTGATTTGTGGTTGGCTAGTGGGCAATTGACACATTGATAAATCCCCCTCAGATGAGGTGCGATCCATTTGAATCAATAGAGCCTTATCGGCTGACGACCATCACGGCTGCAACCGTGTCACTTCACCTCGGGTCCCTCGGAGTCGGCCTGATTTGTAGCATTTGACAACAAACATCGTCACGCCACGTGGCTCGTCAGAGAGTCCACGGGCGTAAATGAAGGCAGGACGTCGTCTGTCAGCGAGCCGCAGCAGACGGGAGACAGACAGCGAGAGGGAGGTGGATATGAAAGAGACTGGCAGAGATAATAAAAGAAAAAAGAAGAAGACTGATAGGATATTACAAGAAGGAACGGTGCAGGCTTTTTTCATAGTAAATATGTGTAATTTACAATTTTATAACCTGCTACCAATCACAGACTAAAAAGAAAAGCTGACATTTCTTGCTGTGCAACACTGAAAGCCTCCTCTGTGGAGGGTTTAGCTTCAGCCAGAGGATTCATATGGTTTGTGTCCACTGGCCAGGCTTTAGCTATTCTCCGGTCTGCCTGGCTGTGGTCCAACTTCTCCTCTGTCTTTAGATCCGGGCCAAACCTGGACGGTCCACAACTCAGCCAGCAACGTTTCTCAATTTGGCAGTGCACTGGCCAAAAGCTGCCCGAAAGCTCCAGTTTGGAGGATTAATGGTTACTGATTCTAAATAGAACTTCTCATGGATGTATTGGAAAAGTTTTGAGCTACATTTAGCTTTATTAGCTAGCACTACTAAAAGTGTATTTAATTTACAAAATAAGCAATTTGGGGAAGAGCAATGAAACTGCCAAGTCTCATCGGTTTTATTGTTGTGAATGCAGAGACTAAACGCTGTTCATGCACATGAAATATGCTTGTTATTTTCAGATTTCTCTGTTGTCTGGGTGGGAGGCTTTTTAACAGAGACACAAGCTAAACCATATCATCTGTGGCTGAACCCTGCTGGGCCGCGCAGAGCTAATGGAGACAAGACAATAGACACACTGCTGTCAACTCTGCTCTTTGTGAAATAAATGCTCGTTTTTTTTTTTGTAACGTGGTTGCAGGGCTGAGCCAATATTCAGTCGACTGCCAAAATGAACTATATTGAGTTAGAGCAGAAAATATTATTTTTTAAAAAGGTTCAGTTGGAGGGAAATCTTGAAAACAGGATGGGAAGGGAATAATTTGAAAATATTAAAAGGAAAAGTGAGTGTACCATTGTGGAAAGCAAAATTTAAGGCATTGTGAGTGAAACGCCGTTTTAACTCAGAAAGCGAGGTTAACTAACCTTCTTCTGCAAACCTGTGTAAGGGGGATTTTAAGGAAGACATTCTGTAAAACAGAGAGAGCTTAAGTGAAACACTCTTCATTAAAACAGTGAGAGGAAGCTTAATGAATACCGAGTCAGAGTGATGGGAGCCCTCAGGATGACAACACTCGAAAAATGATCTCCAACACTAAATCCAGGCAGTTTATGTCAAAATGGGGATCATGCTTTTATATTAAAATCCTCTTTTAGCCACGGTTCAACAGTTCAAAGTTCAACAGAGTCTGTTCAGATGCAATGCAGCTTATTGTCTGGCACCAGAATACATTGATTTTGTGAAATTACAGGATAAGGCTTATAATGTTCTCTGTTTTTTCAATAGCGAGAACTCAAAATCAGCCATAAATTTAGTTTAAAGCTCGATCATCTGACAGTGGTGGGAAAGAAGACTTTAAAGTACCAGTAAGCATCATGTGTTCATAAATTTCTGGTTTAGCAAAAAGAATTACTTAAAGTACTAAAGTAAATGATTCTGTAGGCAGCAGAATGGCTCCTGCACCTGATGTGCTTCTTTTTTTTTTATTTTAAAGCTCTATTTGGCCCGAAGTGGAGATAATTTTAACAATTTTACACTTCTGAGTTGTTTAACAGCGCATCGTATTTTAGAAACTGTTTGTCTGCTCTGTGTAAGCTCTGAATCTGCGAAGTATTTACAGCTAAAACACTGAGCGGTACAGACTGTAATATCCCTACGATCCAGTTCTTGGTTGGCTCGCTGTACATCTGCTTTATGCTTCAAATTATATTAGTTTACTGTATAAACTTAAGACCAGCCCCCTGCTGTAGTAACATTACAAAACAGCATTATGAATATGTTACATTTGTGGTCTGAAATGTTACATTTGATAGCAAAATATTTATATTTAAGTATGTATCGTGGCTGTAGAGCCTTGAACATTAGTCGAGTAATCGTTGTTAATTTCCTGCAGTGCTCATAGACCTGCAAAATCACAGGTCTATGTTAAATGCAGCTATATCTTAATGTTAAGGAGGGGTTATTTGTAATGCTTGCCCAAGCTTGGTGGTAGGTAATACAGTACAGGTAAAAATCCAGAGTGCAAATATTAATTTAACTAAAATACAAAAGTACTTAAAGTCAGTCAGTGCAGCAGGATGGCCCCTGTCACTAAAATACTTTGATCTGTTTTATTATCAGGTTATTCACGTGTGTCAGCAACTTTTTACTGTTGCTGACTTAGAGTAATTTTTTGTAGTGGAGTGCAACTCATGATTATTTTGCTGATGATGATGTTGAACATTTGAGTGTTCACTTAGTAAAAATTCAGGAAATAGCAAGGCTGCTTTGCTAAACCAATAATTAAATTCTCCAAAATTACATCCAAGAAGAAAAAAAACTTTATGCTATTTTTTTTTTTTGCATGAAAAATAACTTAAATCATTATCAAAATAACTGGTGGCTAATTTTCATTTTTTTTTTGTATTTTGGATAAGTTTATTGCTTACAAGGAAGAACTCTTCATGGGTTTTGTAAGCAAGTTATCGGCATCTCGACCTGTCAGACAAATGCAGCGAATAAAAAAGTACAACATATCCTTCTGACAAGTTATGGATTGGAAGTAAGAAAAGTACTTGAGTACTTAAATGTAATCCAGCATTTCTGAAAGCAAAGTGTTTCTTTACATGTGCTATGATGCTTTTATTTTGAAGGTGTAATGTTGACGTGCACATGTGAACTGTGGGATAAAATAGAGTAATTATGCTTGTTTGGTACCAGGCTGATGAGGGGACAGTGTATTCTCTGTCACGTTGCATTTGAAACTGAGTGATGTTACAGTGTTTATTGCACAGAGGATTTTTCTTTAACATTTAATTTTCTTTAGAGAACTTAGCTCTGCATGTGATGACATATACAGTATATTTATTAAAGCAGTTGCACAACATAGAGTATTTTTTTTCCTTAAATAAATATGTTAAAGCTTCATTTTATATGATTTTGAACATATGGCTGCCTTCATTTTCAATTAACTGTGCTATCTTGTAGCAATTTATTAGAGATTTAATTTAATGCAATTTAAAAGTCAGCTGACAGAAAATTAATAGGTAGGTATTAGATAATTGATTAATAATTTCACCATTTTCAAAGCAAAAGCACCAAGTGTTTTACAGTTGTAGCTCCTTAAATGCAAGGATTTGCTGACTGATAAGAGATCTTTGAGTCTCGGGTGTTGTGGTAAGATTATCGGTGTGCTCATTGAGCTACAGATGTGTCGTGTTTTATTCATCACTAGGGCTTTTGTGAACCATCACTTAAAAGAGTTCGACCATCATTCATGCAGCAGTGCCGTGATACACATGAGCCACACCACTGCACTGGGTGACATTTCCTTTATTATGATGAACACAGGATCTCTTTAGTTTATTTTGTGCCATTCTTATATATTCCTTCCTGCCTTGCATACATAATAACACTGTATTGATTTTATAATGTTTGTCTAATTTGTGCCTAGCTGTTTATTAATATCACTTTTTTTATTTAAAAAAAGTAACTATAAATCAGTGGCCTTTGTTTCACTATTTACATCTTTACTATTGTTAAACTGACAGAGTAGAGAAGTTAGAAATAAGAGAAAGCTACTTTGTTGTTTTCATGGGATTTACTGCAGCCTCAGAGCATGTTAATTTCATATAGACATTAATAAGATGATTAAGCTTAGGTTTATAACGATTCTTTTTGATAAAGCTTATAGTTAGGACTGGATCAGGTGACCCTGAAGCATCCCTGAATTATGCTGCTTTTCAAGTGATTACTTAACAGCCGTGTTTGCATTTGATGAGACTTTCATCCTTTTAACATGTCGCAGTGCTGTGCCCCCTGTTTTTTGACACGGACCCCTAAAAACTATTCAGTCAGCCTTTTATTAGCACTGTTTGTGTCTAGCATGTCTTTAAGCTGAGTTCCTAAAAACTGTGTATAGTATAGCTCTTGGGCTCATGGCTCAAAGCTTCAAAAAAAAAAAAAAGGATCACTATATAAATGAGATATGAATGAGATGTTATTGTCATGAAAAAACAAACAAAAAAAGCAATGATACAGTGCTTTTATGTAATGCAGTTTTTGGCTCACAGAGGGGCAGGGGCCTCTTCCTTGAACTGTTAAAAAGAGTTCTTCCTCCCCACTGTCGCTAATAGTTGCTTATAGGGCATTGTCTGCTCACTGGGGGCTCTCTCCAAAACTTCTCAGTATAAAGTGCCTTTGATGGTGCTATATCAATAACAGTGAATTTAATTAAATATGGCAGATATTGAAATTATAAATTTTCACCCATTATATAACAAAACTAAACCCAAAATAAAAAGGATGCAGCAGACCTGTCTGTGCACTCTATTTTAACTCAGACACAACATCAGTGAATGCATCATAGTGCTTTAATATTACATAGAGCTGCTGTATATCTGGCACAGTGGCAGTTTGTTCTCTGGAAAATATTTTTTCAAATAAAATAAAAGTGCAGAGCAGGATCTTTGAGAAGTGGTGAGCGAGTGTAGAGAGCGAGCGTATTGTTCACTCTTCACTTGACTGTCAATCCCAAGAGTGCCCGCCCCCTCATGGTACTGGATTATGGGTTGAACTCAATCTGAATGCTGAGTAGCACCAAAGGCGGTCTCCCTCTCTCTTTGTCTTTTTCGTCCTGGTGTGTGTTGCTCTTCTGCGTCTGGCTCTTTAAAATAGATGTATTCACATGACACCGCACACATGCCGGCTGTTCACACCTGCTGATTCGCACAGTATGACACAGTCAGCCACGCACACACGGACGCACACGGCAGCTCATGCACTTCATTCCCAGTGGCTGGTCAGCGGTGCGTGTTTGACCACCATATCTTCCAGTTCAATCGAAGATTTTCAGGCACAGGCTTTTTTTTTTTTTAAGAGGAGATGCGATGCTGTCCACTAATTCTTGCCATGTGAAATACACACATTGGCTTCCATGCAAAACCTCCGGTCCCAGAGATGCACCCAGCGAAAAGTCCTGGAATTAGCTCATATATCACTTTGTTTTACAGTTTTACGTTGAGAGTGAGTGATGTATTTTAGCACTGGCTGAGTGTAAACAATTACTCTGATTGACCCAATGGGAGCGCTGTAATTACAAGTCAACGGTTTCCTGTCAAAGTTGATGGTTCTGGCACAGCTGGTGCAGTTTTTAATGAAACTTGCAGCACTGGTACATTTGTATCAGTGTTGAGAGGCCCTGAAATGCTTTTTAAAACTTACATTAAAATGTTCCTTTCCTTTTTTAATAATTCAAAGACATTTTTGCTAATTAATTAAAAAAAAAAAGCCTAAATATTTGTAGCCCCCAGCTTCTCAGTTTAAAGGAATGCATTTGAGTCTCGCATAGGTGTGGATTTTAGGGCAGAAGCAGTGGCTATGTCCCCCCTTCAGTAACTGATCTACAGGTGAACAGATACTCCTCGCAGCCTTTCAGCTTTGCTGTATGTTCAGATTTGATTTAGATGTCACCTGGTGCCTGTTTATGGCATTTGCCTTTGCATAAATGAACATTTCCTCCATAAATTAATGCAGAAAAGAGGCAAATTTGTCCATAAAACGTCCGCAGAATGCAGGAAATAAAGAACCCCCGACTGATATGTTCCCCGTAATGTTTAAACACAGTCTAACATCCATGGAGTCTCGGACTGCTGGATAGACAGAACATTTTGAAGACTTCATTGTGGACTCTGAGAAACTGGGATTGTTAATTCACTCATTTTTTTATGGAGCAAATATTAAATGAGTTAAGACCATCAAAGAATTAATTATATCTTATCAGAGTTTCCACCATTATCTGTCAGTGATGTTGTTACTTGAATAAAAGGGATTCTCTTGTTTTTGAAATATTATTGAATTACTACTATGAAGAGGATGAAGAGTGGAAAGGCGTCTGGTCCAGATGGAGGTATGGGGATGTCTGGGAGAGAGGGCGGTGGACTTTTTTAACCAGATTGTTTAACACAATCTCGGAGAGCGAGAGGATGCCTGAGAAATGCAGAAGAAGCGTGCTGGTGCCGATTTTCAAGAACAGAGCTGTGGTAACTATAGAGGGACGAAGCTGATGAGCCACACCATGAAGATACGGGAAAGAGCTGTTGAAGCTAGGTTAAGGAGAGAGGTGACGAATCAGCGAGCAGCGCCGTGGTTTCATGCCAGGAAAGAGCACTACAGATGTGATGTTTGCTTTGAGTGTGTTGATGGAGAAGTACAGAGAAGGTCAGAAGGAGTTGCAGTGTGTCTTTGTGGATATAGAGAAAGCTTACGATAACATAAAAAGAAGATTGAATTATTGCAGTAATGTCAGTTCTTTTGCCTCTGTGTATAAAATCACCTACTTTGGGATATAATTTTACAGTAATTCATTTTAAAAATATATATCTTTCCGTAATTGTCAAGTCTTAGTGTTCCAAATTGCGTGACTTATAAGTGTTAAAACTCCACTGTTTAAAGTATTTTATTGCGGAGTCTTAGTTCAGTGTGTAGCCAGCTCAGCTGATTGGTTTGCCATCCAGAGTCCCTCTCCACTAACTCATGATCACCTATTGATTGACCTGCTGCATGAGGGTTAGATTCAGGTCCTCCACACCACATGTCGTCCTCTTTGCGTCAAATTCACTGTGTATGAGAAGTGTTGACCTGTGGGGCGCTCCAGTCACTGCTTATTGGGCTTGACACTGCTCGATGGTGACAACGCTAATTGTCAACATCTGGGAAGTGCTTGCCGTCCCTCAGCCCAGCGCAGAATGAAACGTGGTGATCTGTCATAACGTGTCAGAGGAAATTAGCATCAATTGGACGTCGGTATGTGGAACAGGGAGGGGCGGAGGAGTGGAGGGTGCCCCACCGACATTATTGGGGCTTTTTGTGAGGAGGGGGAAGAGGGCAAATGGCTGTTAGAGGAGTCATTTCAGGGCAACGAGATTTGCATGATTGTGTCTCTTCACAGAATCGCTGTGAAAAAGGTTATATTGCAGTGTAGTGTTACAACAAAAGTGTGTAACACTACTACTGCTACTAATAGTAATCCTGATTTTAATGCTTATTCTAATTCTACTACATGTACAGCATTGAGCAAAAGTCTTGAGCCACCCTTTATTTCTTTATATTTTGCTTCCAAGGAGCCAGCTGTTTTTTCTTCAATAGACTTTCTGAAGGTCTTTTTGTGTTTGTAAGCCACTTAACACCTATGACCTATGAGTTATTCAAGCATAAAAAGGCACCTAACACAAGGGACAGTGTTTTGTCTACAACTTAGCAAAGAACGAGTTTTAAATTGTATCTTCAGACACTTTGTTTCCTGCAGCCTGTCACAAAAACTTATTATTTGTTCCTATTTTCTTCGGTTGAATTGACAAAAAATCCAAAAGATAACACAGTTTGACAGACCTAAAATTATTCTTGCACCAAGGTGATTCCCAAAGAGCTTCAGCTAGAAAACCTGGCATATCTCAGCGTAGTGTGCAGTGTGTCCTCAAAAAAACTGAGGAAACTGGACAGCTGGAGGACAAAAGAAGAAGTGTCAGGCGTTAAAAAAAAACAAACTATCTACAGCAGATGAGCAGTATCTGAAAGTCATGTGCTTAAGAAATAGGAAAAAAATCCAGTAAAGACCTGACACAGACCTGAGAGATGCATCTGGCCCTTCAGTTGATCCACCTACTGTTCACTGAAGTCCTGTCAGAAATGGTCTCAGTGGAAGGGTGGCTGTCAGGACTCAGGAAGACATTCTTAAGGAAGGGATGCAGGAAGAAAAGGCTGAGGTATGCCAGATTACACAAGAACTGGCCTGACAATCATTCTTGATGAACCAAGATGTTGAAAATTTTAGTGCAAAGCGTCACCAGTGAGTGTCTACAGCAATCTGTAAAACATGGTGGAGGTTCTGTAATGGTTTGGGGTGGTGTTGGGATCTTGTTAAAATTTGATCCACCATGCAATTTCATCTGGAAAACATGTAATTGCCAGCGGCTTCATTTTTCAGCATCACAACGATCCCAAACACACTGCCAATGAAGTAAAAGCATACCTGAATAGAAAAACATACAATGGAGTGCTATCATCTCACAGGTTGGCCTCCTCAGAGCCCAGACCTCAACTTTATCGAAGCAGTGTGCAATCATCTTGACCGAGTACGGAACAAAAGGCAGCCAGCACCCAAAGAAGAGCTTCAAGAAGCTGGAGAACGATTCCCGAAGACTTCTTAAATAAATTAAAAGCAAGCTGCCTCAGAGAGTTGAGGCTGTGTGGAAGAATAAAGGTGGTCATACCAAATGTTCACTTTGAAGTTTGTTAGAAATTACAAACTTTGTTTTTGCATTATATACTGTACTTCCATTTGCGTGTTTCAATACTTTTATTAGTACTTAAACTACTACTAGCAGTACTGTTATTACATTTATTATATGATTCTAATTACTGGGTTTTTTGGGGTTTTTTTTTTTACTGTTAGCCTACTAGTACTATTTTCACTGCCACTACTATTAATTAATACTTCCTCCATAGTTAGGAGTTTTAGCAAATCACTTACATGCGTTTATTAAAAAAAATGATAAGAATCCGCTTAAACAATTAACATTATGGATAACTTATCCTGACCTCCTGTGAAAGTTAGGAAGA
The DNA here is from genome assembly GCA_024447675.2 of Pterophyllum scalare. Lineage (NCBI taxonomy): Eukaryota > Metazoa > Chordata > Actinopteri > Cichliformes > Cichlidae > Pterophyllum > Pterophyllum scalare. The sequence continues at coordinate 11,973 of JAMQGT020010997.1, forward strand.
GCAGTGAATCCTAAAGCTGTTGGACCTCAGCTCGTATTTCAGACTTGCTGGAGCCTCGGGCTGGGCTCTCCCAAAGTCCATGCTTAACAAAGGTACAGGGTGTTAGAAGGATTTGGCTGCACGTCCACTTGCATCAGTTTCTTAGGCCAGCAGAGATGATCCTCCTTTAGAATTCTTCTTTAAGTCAGATTTTCTGACTTCTGGCCTATGTGCGTGCTTTCGTAATTTTTATAATGTTTTTTTTTCTCCTTCATCCAGCATTGTAATGTATAGTAGTTGAAACCATTTTACACTCAAAACTATGAATTTCATAAAGCTTGTTCATTTTAACGAATACAATACAAGGGGAAGACGCATGAATTCACATATGATAAAAACAAACTACGTTCCTGTTTATCTCATGGAAAAGCCCGCACGGTCACAATATCTTTGTCTTATCTGAATAAATCAATATTGAATTTATGTAAAAAATGCAATAGCACAAGCACAACAAGCGGGATAAAGGAAATTCACTGGGTTATTAAACAGTAGAAGAAAATGAAGAATTTCATACCAAACTGATGCAGCCCATGGACCTTTCAGAAGACAACTTTTCACACTGTACATCAGATGCTGATGAGCTTAGATCTGTGGCAGTTGTTCAGAACAGTCAGACAGTATTGTTAAATTTGCAGGAAGTGGTGTACCTATCTTTGTGACCTTTGGCTTTGTTTGTTCTCTAATAGGAAAGCGACAGTTTGTGGTGGGATGCCTTTGCTACAGAGTTTTTTGAAGAGGATGCCACTCTCACGCTCTCCTTCTGCCTCGAAGATGGACCAAAGAGATACAGTAAGAAAAATGTGCAATGGTCTCATTTCTAGTATCCTAAAACTCTTTTATTAATAACCATTTATTATCCACATACTTCAATTAGCATCGTGCTTCAACGGGACATTTTAGTTATGTAAAAAGCATTTATTTGTGACAGTTCAGTCTGCACATTGTTTTTTTTTTTTTAACTTTCATTCTTGTCAGTTCACTTTTTCAGTTAGCAGCTTTTGTCTGAAATCACTGACTCACTACTCCCTGTGCAACGTCTCTAGTTTATTACACTAAAATGACATTTAACAGACTTAAAAAATCATAATTTTGTCACATTTTCAGACTGGAAATCTGGACATAAATACAATGCTGGGGGATAAAACAAAAAAAAGCAATGTTTTTGCGAAAAACCACAGACCGAATATATGGCTTAGCCAACCGTGACATCCACCATCATCACTAATCCTGCTCTGAAGCCTCAGTTGAGCATTTTGATCATCACCATTTTTTACAACTGGACATCACCGCAGAGGAGTGGAAAGAAACCGAGGTCACTCCTTGCTTATGCAGCAGTGATTTGCAGTGAGGTATTTACACAAGTGAGAAACAGGATCAGTTTCTCTTAGATTTTTATAGTATCAGACTTATTTTTGCAGCCATAGGAATCACCCCCTGCTGGCTATTAGAAAGAATGCAGAAGTAAGCCACTTCCCTACTGGCTTCCCAGTGGGAAAGTATGCATGTATAGTACCGTGAAAACATATTTGCCCCCCTTGTTAAATCATAAATTAACTTTGATTAGCCACATTTTTGGAAAGCTGAGTTCAATTTCACTAGCCACACTTGGACCTGATTACTGTCAGACCTGTTGAATCAAGAAATCAGGGGTTAAATAGAACAAAGTGAAGGACGCTAAAAGATGTGAAGAAGCAACACATCATGCCACAATCGAAAGACACAGCTGAGAAACAAAGTAATTGACAACTATAAGTCTGGAAATGGTTACAAAACTATTTCTAAGACTTTGGGACTCCAGTGAGCCATGGTGAGAACCATTATCCACAAATAGAAACAACTTGGAACAGTGGTGAACCTTCCCAGAAGTAGCTGGCCTGCCAAAATTACTCCAAGAGTGCATGAATGATCATCCAGGACATTACAAAAGAACAACATCTAAAGAACTGCAGGCCTCTCTTGTCTTAGTTAAGAGTTAAGTGTTCTTGATTCAGAGGCTGAACAAAAGTGGCATCCATGGATGAAAACCAGTACTGACCATAAAGAACACAAACACTTGTCTGGCATTTGCCAATAATCATTTTAATGTTCAGTGACCTGACAAGAAAAACTTTCTGGAAGGTTTGAGTCCCGTTACATCTGGAGCTAAGCTAACACAGCATTTCTTGAAAAGAAAATCATCAAAAGTCAAACATGAATGTGGTAGTGTGATGGTCTCGATGACTTGCCGTAATAGAATTCTCTACCAGAAAATCCTGAAGAAGAATGTCCGCCCATGAAGCTCAAGCTCACTTGGATTAAGCAGCAGGACAGTGATCTGAAACACACCAGTGAGTCCACCTCTGAGGGGCATAATCAAACTCTGGACTTAAGAGTCCTGGGTACAACGTAAAACTATATCCGGTGGCTAGGCCTCGGACAGGGATGTCTGAGGTTGTGGGGAATGTGGAGTTACCCCTTAACGGTCGTTACTCCCAGGTCCGCTCTGACCTGGAGTGGTAGCAGCTGTTTCGGGCACCAATCATGGTTTAAATGACAGTTTGAAACCGACAGAGAGGATGGAAGAAACCAATCAAGGTTCAACAACCTTGATGGCGGGGACAGCAAGTGCTGTGGAGCGCTCAGCGTTGGACAAACACTGAAGGGCGTCTTGGTCACGCACTGCACCTAGTTCCATCCCAGCTGTCTTGGCTTTGCCTTGCTACTGGACCATGGTGGAACATCAGAAGAGAGTGCGTCCTGTTACGGGGATGTCGGTGCCTCAGCAAGAATTAAGGCGTGTTTAAGTGCCCAATAAACACAACTCACCATTTTTATTTTTTCATTGCAAACTTCCACCTACACACACTCAGACGTTGTTCATCGTTTCTGGGGCTGACTTTGTGCTCAAATGGAAAATAAGAAAAAAGTTGTAGACTACTTCCACTTTGCTTTAACCTGCTATGTCTTCCTTCAGTTAAGTTATTGATCTCCCGAATTTCCCAAAATGCCTTCATAACACCTCTCAGGGAAGAAAAAAAAAAGTGTGAACTTCTTCAGTAAGAGAGTGAGACATTTCCAGTAAAGCTTTGTAACCACTGAGTCAACCATTTCTGCATTCTGCTCCACTGAGGCACTGCCAGTAAGAAAATTGGTATCTCTTCTTCTAACAATAGGTTTTTCTCTGCATGTGATTGCTGAACATTGGTGCAACATCACATGTAACTACTGGTAACCTCTTTCTGAAAGTTTCATCACAGGCCTCTGTTGTGGGTTGCACTTCTTAAATAAAGATGCAAGTATAAACCACAGTGTTGAAATAGGCAAATAATGGTTATGCCTGTCTTGTGGAGCCATAAAACATCTGCTTTTGTATAAGATCATAATGGTGGTGCATCGTGGCAGCTTGGGAGTTTGCACCTTGAAGAACGCAGAACAAAGTGATACTGATGCCATGTCTGCTTTATTTCCAATAGATCTGAGAAGTTGAAGGAGTCGTGTTGGATTTCAGATAGAAAAAGTCCGTTACTGCAGTGTTAGATAACTAGTAGTTTGTGCACTTCAATGTTTTGGTGGACACAAATCTCTCTGGAAAACATTTGGTGCTTAAGAGAAAAGGAAAAAACATGAGATAAGTAAAAAACAGACAAAAAAAACCACGACCCAGTCGTGGAGTTTAAAATTCAATTTTGTGCCTTACTGACAGTGACCTTAAGGTAAAGGTTTGCCCTTAATAGAAACATGGCAAGACATTTAGAAGTTTAAATCAGCTGTTAATTTGGCAAATCATCCCTCTGATTGTCTTCTTCCCTGAAGCCATGTCTGCTGAAAGCCAGCAGGTATGGCAACGCATAGAGCCAACCGCCATACGAGAATAAAGGATGATTTCTCGAACACATAATTACAGCTGTCCTCAGAATATCATGGAGACTCCCTTGTTTCTATATTTAAAGAGCACTGAGGATATCTTTAAAAGAAAACTCATGAATGTTGAGGAAAAAAAAAAAACCTTTGGCACCACTTTGATACCTTATACTCCTAGAGCTGTTGGCATGCTGTAGGCTGCTCATTGAGTTGATTACATATTATTCCTGTAAGGGAAGTCAATCAGGTTTCAAAGAAGAGTTTAACAAATGCAGACATTCACATTCTCACTGAGAGGTAGATGGAAAGAGCAATAACCAATCTCATGGGCATTTAGTATGAAGATGGAGGCCAGAGGGTATTATCTAATATGTAACAGATAGATTGACTGTACAGCAAACTTTGCAACATGTTGAGTCTGGTTTGTTCAATCCAAACACAAAAAAGAAATAAATAAATCACAGTTTTAGGAGGAGTTATTAGAATGAACAGCTGGCCAAACTACTGCATAGAAGTTATGGTTGTAGTTGCAGCAAATGAGGAGTTAAAAAAATGGCTAAAGATTTAGCTGTGCTGGAAGGAATATTTCATAACTTAAGAGAGAGCCAGTCTTGCTGCTTCCCTCTGTTTTTCATTTCTTTTTTTGCAAGTCAGTGCCAAGACTATCTCTGTAGCATCCCTTCTGAAGCTATTCACCAAGATATACAGCAGGCGCTGCGATGATTAGCTGATCAACAAAAAGGAAATCTCAGTGGCACACTATTTTGATCACTAATATAACCATTTTAGTAATATTTTTGAGAAAAAACATTTTTTGCTCTGGAGTAAAATGAATGTTTGACTTTAAATAAAATACAGATAAGGTATGTGAGAAGGTATAAAAGCTACTTTTAACAATTCTTGGCACTTTCCAAACACATTGATTAATCTGTTAAATTGAAATTTTGATGCGAGGATGGATTTCTAAAACAATATTAATTTGTTTGGATTGTACAAAACAAAAAATTAAAGCGTTTAATTAGTGATACTATAGGTTTGATTGCACATTTTGCTTACGATTTTGCATAGCTGAGCTAAGCTCAAACTCCAGCACACCAGAGGCAGGAGAGTGATATCAGCCATCTCCTCCTTTGTAAAAAAGGCCAGTTATTGCATTCCCCAACTGCTGCTTCAAGGTTTGCAGGGTTTTGAGTTTCTAAACAGTTGGTATTGTACACTTTGAACTCAAGAAAATAGACTGCTGCTGTAGTGTGTGGTTTTCTGCAGCAAATGACAGACCAGAGGCTTTTACTGAGTTTGTGATATTGTCCCCTCCATCTCATCTGCATAGGTTTGTATTTTGATATCTGAAACATATTGAATATCACACAGACATAGATAAGGACGTGGTGCTCTAAAATGAGGCGATGTGTGTGTGTGTGTGTGTGTGTGTGGCGTCTGCTGGATTTGTGTGTGTGTGATGCAGCTCAGTTATGGAGGAGGAGGAGGAGGAGAGAGGAGAGACGGGCAATGGAGGATTGTTGTGAGCTGGGCCCTGGTTTGCTTTTCAAATGTAAAAATAAAAATCCCCATTGGTGTAGAGACGGTAACCTTGTTCCCCCTGGGAACGGGAGGCTTAACACCATGGCGATGATGACTCACCGTCAGTTGCAAGCCTTCCTCGATTCGCATTCAGGTGCGCTAAGTTACACACACCGAAACACATCATCGAGGAACAATCCACCAGCCCTGCATGTGCCAAGCAACAGATCTGATTCTAAGGAATAACAGTGAATATGAAAGCGATGTGGCTGTCTCTGTCGGCTTTGCACTGGCACCTATATATTGTATACATAAAAACACAGCATAATTTGCCATATAGCAGTTAGCTGTTTTGTCCGCTGCTCAGTACTGTAGTTATTTTTAGCAGCAGCTCTTGAGCAGCTTACAATGACTCAGCAGGTAGGAGGACTGAAGTGCCTTGCTTAAGGCAACTTAAATATTTGTTTAGGGAGAAGTTCCTGTTGGATAACATACTCGGTATTATAAGACGACTGCTGTTTCATCGTGCAGCCAGTAACAAGCTTGCTCATTTCCCGTGGAGTGACAGCTGTTAGCTAAACGTAAAGCTAGCTGTTGGAAGATTTAAAGCATCCTCATGTTTTCTCCTCTGAGCTGCTGTCCGAGGTCTCTCTCTGCAGCTGACAGACACTTTTCCCTCACCTAGTCACCATTTGTATTTAGCTTTGTGCAAAGATATAATTTTATCCCAAACAGTGATCGTTTCCTGAGGCCAACCAAGTAGTTTTGGTGCTCAAATCTAACCAAACATTCAAGTGAAAACAAAATTGAACAGCAAGTGAAAGTGGAACTTTAAAATGGTCCCACACAAACTCCAGTTTTGTGATCTAAAAAATGGTCATTTTATGCCACCTACTTCCTTTCAGACAGACTTCAGTGGGTTGTTTCAGACAGTGGGAAACCAATGACTGATATTTCTTAGCTAGATGACTCACCCATTTTGTCACAGCCACCGATGTGGCTCCTTTACATGCAAAGTATTATTCGGTGTCTGTGCCCTGATGCACCAGTTTGTGACATTACTGAGATCATACTGTCACTCGCAGCTGGCCATTTTTCAGTGCGTAGAATTACTGGTATGCAGGAGCACATTTAACCTGAAAACCACAGCACTCTCCTAACCATAACCATGTGGATTTTGGTGCCTAAATCTGTAAAAGTGGGTGAAATGGGTTAAAAGGAAAATAAATGAAAATCAAACAGACCTACAGGTGAAAAAAAAAAAGTCCCAACAGGACACGAACCACAGTCGAGTACCTGACAAACTCGCAGTGCCGCCACTACCTCTCCAACTTTGTAATGCCGACTTTCTGTGTCTCTGAACTGGTACCATTATCTTTCAGCAGCCAGTAGAGCCACATCCTTCATCCTTTTTGCTTTTTGATTGTACTCTTGGCAGCTCAGAAATTGAAGCTCATCCTGCTGTTGGGCTCATTGTTAGTCACTCTGCACAGGCGCATCAGCTAACTGCCTACTACATATAAAATGTAAATGTGACCCCCACTGGCCTGACTCTGAAATCATCTCCCAGCTTCCAGCTCTGTGAGAAGGCACTGATATACGGTGTTATTGTCACGCAGGTCAGAGCAACACTGACCAGTGGAGATGCGAGTGTGTAGGAAGTGGAGAGCGGCTAGCCGCGGTTAAAGGGGCCGTGCATACATGTTGCAAGAGTGACAGAGAAACAAAAGGTTGCAACATTTAGCAGTGGAACAGCATCTCCAAGTAGAACCAAAGTATTTTTAAGCTGAGTTCTCAGCAGTATCATATATTTATAGATTTAAATCATAAGGCTAAAGATGTGTGTTTATAGTGATTTATTTTTTCCCCCGTGACATCTCTACATACAATGAAAAGAATATATATATATATATATATATATATATATATATATATATATATATATATATATATATATATATATATATATATATATATATATATATATATATATATACTCTTTTATATATGGACCTATAAAGGTTAAAAATGCTAAGCAAATGAAAAGGGCAAGTCTTGATATTTGTGTTTCATTAAACAGCATCAACTTGTAAAGTGCATATGCTTATATTTGAGGTGACGTTCGTTAAAACTGTTTATGTATTCCATTAAAACAGTCCTGATACGTCTATTTTTCATTCCCTGCGTAATGTATGGAGGTATAAATCCAAAAACTCCCGTCCTCGTTGAAATGGAATCATATTTGTTTGAGTCATACAACAGCTTATACGATAATTACAAGGAAACAATAATTTCACTCCATTCTGGGGTGCTCTAATTTCATAACGTTCAGCGGAGGAAAAATTAGAAAAGCTAATTTACCTAATCTGTTTTTTATTATTGCACGGACCTGCGTTCAGGTGTTTTGTAACTCGTCTCCAGCTGGTGTTCATTGTGGCTTCTCAGAGGAAATAGCTCATATTGGATGTGCTCGTGTGTTAATTGTTGGAGGACAAACGGTAATAGATTTGTGTCCTCCGTGAGCCCTCTCTGCTTTATGCGATGCTCCGAAATCAGTTCTGACCTTTAACTGGAATTGAAACAATTAGTTATTGATAAAGTACTCAATCTAAAGAAAATGAATCTTCAACTTTGTCAATTTCGTTAATTAATTAGTCATTTATTAAACACAAAAATGCTTAACATTTGCTCCTTCCTGCTTCTTAATGAGCCTTTCTGTTAAATGTCATTGTAAACATGAAGATTTGGGGGGTTTGGGACTGATGATAGCACAAAACAAAAGGATTAAAACGTTTTATGGATTAATAGATTAATTGAGAAGTAACCATGATCCAAAAATTCTAAACATTTATTGGCTTCTCAAATGTTTGCAGTTTTTTCGCTTTGGCTGCAGGAACTTTTGAAGAGCATTTTTCACAGTTGTCTCCACATTGCTGCATAAAGGTCACAAACCATCTCAGAAAGCAGCCGTAGTCTGTGTCAGGCATGTGCCGTTTAAACATTACAGAACGTCTAGCATTATTTGGCCTGCTAACGTAGCTCATGTAGATTTTTACACCCTCGTGGTTGGGTTTTCTCTGAAGTGCTGTGAGGATTTGTTGTTTTCTTTTTTCCCGTTGTTGTGAACTGAATGCCTTTATTATTGACAACAGTCGGCAATTCAAGGAGGCAATTTGAAGGTGCAGTTTTGACTACTTTCTGACACTTTTGAGCTGCGGTTCACAAGCGTTTTCAGTCAACCCCCCCCCCACACACACACACACACACACTCACACAATTCAGAAGCCAACTTCCCAAGATCAGTAAAAAAAAAAAAAAGGATCCAAGCTGAACGGAGATCAACATGGTAGCATCATCAACAGGTTAACTGATAATGAGTTGCAACGTCAAACTCCGTAAATGGTCATTTTAACCAGTTGTTTGGCGGGTTAATTCCCAAATTAACTCTGTAGTGTCTTACCACACCAGCCATCTAGAGACTGACCTAGAAAGCCTTAAAGTCACAGTTTGCTTGGTGGTGAAATGGCGGCAATCTGAAAGCCACAACATGTGGCTGCCGTTTGAAAAGCAAACTTTACCGGATTGTCCGTTGCTTCTAATTGTGATCTACATGTATCAGGAACAATAAGCATGACAGAAGACAACATAAGCAGCTTATCCAGGCAGATTGCATTATTTCTTGCCTCGCCTTGATCTGAAAACCACTAAATGTGAGCAGTGAGAATTTGCAGCCTCAGATATGTCATTACAGTTTATAGCTTGGACATAAAAACTTAACAACATTTTGTATTGCCATGACAGAAATTGCTTTGATATAAGTTAATATTTTTAATGTGTTCTTGTTGGCATCACATTTTATCTTTGGACTGAGCATTTTGGTGCACATTTGTGCACCCTTGTATGTGTGTAAAACAATTCTCAACCGGTGCAGGCCAATTATTGTTTTCTACAGTACACCGAATATTCAGAACCTCTATCTAATTATACCCTCAATTGCCGTGGCCTTAACATTCGCCCCAGTACCTTGTCTGGCTCTGCAATCTATGAGGCATCTGATGAAAGCTGCACTCCATGATGCAATCAAAGAGCAAGGCTCATTTTAGAAGTAGTTCAAACAAGAGAGGGAAAAGTCTGCATGTTTAGTGGGTTGGTTCAAGGCAAACTGCAAAAAATGATTCACAACGCATTTGCAATTCATCTAGTTATTCTTGCATTGCAGCACGCAATAATTGCAGCGATAAAATGACCACAGCTAATAATCTTTAAGCAAGCATGAGGACATAATGAGGAGGAAGAAAACGCGGGGAAACTGTTTTAATACTCTGCCTCTGCCGTGAAGTAAGCTTAACAAGGAACTCACTTGGTGCTATGAATTAAAAGTGGGAAAATTTTAATCAATAACCAGATTGCATCCAGTTGGAAGTGTGATAATGATCAGATCTTTTCTTAGGCCAGTCTTGCATATGGCAACAACACCGTAATGAGCATTTTTAGCCATATAAGGTCAGTGTCATTGTATTGGTGAAAAAGGATTTTTACATACAATAAAACATTAATGTTTTTTAGTCCAGTGAAGTCATTTTTCAGAGTTTAATTTATGCCTCCGAGTTATATTTGGCAAACTTCATAATGTACCACAGTTATACTCTGCAGTAATGACAGTTTCCCTGTACACAGCTATTTTTAAATGACTCATTTTACAAAGCATATTAATTGAAATGTTTCTTTGTCACAATCTTAATGAAGTTGAACACTGTGGAAATAGACCTTTAACTACAGATGCAAATTTTAATCTGTTTTAGCAAACAAACAAAGAAAAATCAAGTCAGCCAACTTAAACATTTATAAGGAATAAATGTTTTTCCATTTTCAGGCCCCCTTTTTTTTTTATCACTGATGCTGTGAAAGATGACTTAATTTAATTATATGTTAAATAAAACAAAATGAAATCTTTGACATTTTCTTACCTATGACACATATTCATGGTCAAAAGAGTTGTAAAAGCTGTAATACAGCTTGCAATTCAATTCAATTCAATTCAGTTTGATTTTGTTTATATTGCGTCAAATCACAAGAAAAATTCACCTCTACAAACAAAACCCAACAGTCAAAACGACCCTCTGTGAGCAAGCATTTGGCGACAGTGGGAAGGAAAAACTCCCTTTTAACAGGAAGAAACCTCTGGCAGAACCAGGCTCAGGGAGGGGCAGTCATCTGCTGTGACCGGTTGGGGCCGAGGAGAGAGAGACGGGACAAAAGACATGCTGTGGAAGCGATTCAGAGATTATTAATAACTAATGATTAAATTCAGAGTGGGGTATAAACAGAGTAAAAAGGGGTAAATAAAAGAAACACTCAGTGCATCATGGGAACCCCCCAGCAGCCTAATCTTAAAAATAGAGAGGGTGTCTGTCTCCTGAATCCAAAGTGGGAGCTGGTTCCACAGAAGAGGGGCTTGAAAGCTGAAGGCTCTGCCTCCCATTCTACTCTTCAGTGTCCTAGGAACTATTCTGGATTTATCAGGGAGCAAATGAAGAGAAGCCAATATGGGTGAAATATGCTGTCTCTTTCTAACAGTGGATCTTAGCCTTAAAGATTTTATATAAAAGCACAGATCACCCCTTACATAACATGTAGCCATTTTAATTGAAAAAATGTGAATGCTACAGTATGAGATAAGTTTGCACTAATGCAGCCAGTCCCCAGTTCACATGCCAGACTCTATCTTGTATTCAGGAATACCAAATTTATATTCAGCTCCCAAGAAACTACACCGTCATTGGCATGCACTGTGTCCTTTGTGTATCATTATATAATCATTTTAATGGCCACTCGGAGTCGAGCCTTCTCCATGTCTTTATGATGTTTACAGCAAGTCTTGCATCAGTGTTATGCTTTGAACAGATACAGATAAGTCAGGCAAGTGATTCTTTCTATATTAGTTACATACTCATAGATAATTGTCATAGTTTTATATCATTTATTTTAATTATTGAGGGTTATTTCAGCATCAGTTTAAGTCATTTCTTTGTCCAGTGTTGGTCTGTCCCTCTGTTTATGCGCATGTTCATGCTTGTATCTTTGCCTCTGTACCTTTTTGTGTGTTTTCCCTGTTTAAGTGACGGTAAATGTTTGTGCGTGAATGTGCTGGTTTGAGAGTTAAAGGGATCTCAATGCTTCTGTGGTGGCAGTTGTTTTGAAAGGAGGAGGGGGAGGTGGTGGTGGCTGGGGTGTGTGTGTGTGTGTGTGGGGGGGATGGTGTGCGAATCTGCTTTACAGAGAGATGGATAGGATGGATTGAAGGTGTAGAGCGGTGATTGGCAGGCGGGATGATGCGGCCCTGGCTCAGCTGCAGCGCTGAGATGTAGGCTGCTGCTGATTGACAGTCGAGCTGAGCTTGGGAACCACAGCGCTGGATTGGCCACAAAGCAAGACGGAGGGAGAAAGTGCAAGAGAGGAGAGAGAGAGAGAAATGATGGATTTAAACATAAAAATGTACCCTTAACATTTTGCTGTATATTCTGTTCCTGGATAGTTCGACACTGCCATCTATTGTAAACTATGCTGATGGCATTTTCATGATATTTCTGACAGCTGACGTCGTGCTAAATGTGCTTCTGTGTGTCTGTGTGCAGTGAGGTCTACATGAGGAGGCAAAGTAATGCATGTGCCCTTATATCTGAACAAACCTGTAATGTGGAGAGGACAACTTTTGTCCTTGACAGCAGCTTTGAGCCTAAGGCTGCAAACAGTGTTTCATTTTTATTAATTGATTTTTTTTTTTTTGTTTAATATTAAATGTCAGGAAATAAGGTTGAAGTTTTTTCTGACCTGAAGCATCAAATTCCCAAATAGGTAATTTGTAATAAAATAAAACTGAGATATTGACACATCCTGATGTGTCATCCTGATGAATGCTTGGCAGTTTTGCTTGATAAGTAACTTACCTAATTAAGCGGTTATCAAAATTACTGCAGATTATTTCCTCTTGATCACCTTATCAATCAGACTGTTATAGCATGCCCTCAAACTTTGTCAACATCCTCTCATTTAATTTCCAAAGTGTATGCAGTTATAATTGCCATCTTTTTTTTTTTTTTTAAAGAAAGAGCTTTTATGTGGAGGAATCTCCAAACGACACGTTTCGAGATGGTGATTGCTGAGGCCGTGCAGAGCATTGATTTGATGTTTGTGTTCATGAAGCGCCTTTTAAAACAAGTTAATTACATTTTTCTTTTTGCTTGCTGATCTAAATTTTACGTCTCTAACCCCGCAGTGTAAGACTTTGTGCTGCGGCCTTGGACGCGGCCAGTTTCTGAATGGCAGTTGATCTGTAGATACCAGCTTTGTGAAGCTTACGGCGCCGTTTTTGATAAGCGACGATGATGGTATGCAGTGATCATTTTATTCAGCTGTAAAACAAAAGCACCCTTGTGTTTCTCCGTCAGTAAGCGTTGACCTAGAGGTCCACCGTCTCTTTGCTCCTATGGTATTTCCGAGTGTTACCTCCCGCTCCTGCGGATCGGCGATCCCTCTCCTGTCTGCACCTGCAGAGACTCTGAACGCTCCTGCTTGCAGCCACATGTTCTTCTGAAAGCCTGTCTGCCAGGCCCCATAAAGAAAATAAGATGCAGATGGCTCTGATGGATATTTTCACAATCTAAAGAATTGCTGTTTTAAAAAGACACCGTAGAGTATGTACATTGAAAACCAGCCTTTCCTTTAAATCTGAAGGCACAATGAATCACGCTTCTGTTTCTCTGAAAGCTTATGTTGCGTAACATACAATCAATATGCTGGAATATCAAATGATGTGACTTGGAGTTACAGGAAGGAAGTTTATTTTGCGACTGTTTCCTTCTGCCCAGCCTGCATGGGGTTAGATTCAAATAACCCAGAAAGTAGGGTTATATTCACAAATTATATTAAAAAAAGAACTTGATGTGATGAAATGAAAACATGAAAAACACAAGTTACTCATAAAAGCTAACTCTAACCAGCAGGATAAATTACACTAATTGGTAATTCAGCCCTTAAAACGTTTCATTCTAAGGTCCAGCTTTGACTGAAGTAGCATCACACTTTTGAAAATCATGCTATCCCTTTTATTCCGACGTTATCACCCTGTTTCAACTCCCTATCCTATCTAATGATTGCTCTAAGAGAAAGCTTTTGTTTGTTTTGTGCCACCTCTTTCTCCTTTCGCAGTCTGTCTTCTGATTGCACTCGAGCCTCACTTTCTCCATCAGAAGCACAAGCCCTGTCTGTTTTTGATTCAACCCAAGACTCGGGCATCAAATCGCTGTAAGACGTAAAATACAAATTCAGCCACCGAAACACGTGAAAATAAAACAGCCATCCCATTTTTTGAGCGACTGCTGCATTTACATGCATGACAGGTTTGGTCAAGTCTGCCTTAAGCAACAGTCGGGTGTCCATGTGAACTCCCTGTTCGTTTCCCTGTTCGTTTCCCTATTCGTTTCCCTATTCGTTTTCATTGCTCCTGTTCATAGAGAGATCGCTTTCTAATACACTCATTATTGAGGAACACTATTTTGGATGTTTCAGCACTTTTCCCCTCAGTGTCAAGTGGAAAACAAAAACAACAAGAACAACAACAAAAAAAAAATCTTTTAAATAAATGTAGGCTACATGAAGCTGATGAATCCAGAAATCAAGATGGATTTTTCAATAATGAGGCAACCAAATAGCATGTAAGGTACCAAATGGGTGCGTTTGCCCTGAGAGTTGGTTTAATTCTCAGATGCACCGTTTGCCTGGTGCCATTCCCTTTGTCTCTTTGCTCCACTGCTAGTGTCAAATAAATGCTTAAAATCCCTTTATTCCACTCAACAAAACCTGAAAATATAATAATGCATATTTGAATCAGAATATAAAGCAGATGTGTGCATGAGGAAGCTCTAAAAGTTTTGTAACTTAAACTCCAGCAGCAAGTCTCTCCAGACTCCGCAGGCAGTAGGGATCAGGAGTTTTGTCTACAGGCTGGTGAACTCACAATCTGACTCTGATTTATAAAGGAATCTGATGAGCCCTGAAGCTCCTGAGGGATCCCGTATTCTCTTCTGTGAGCCTAATATGGATCAAACTGTCAGAAAATACCCATAGACACTATTTTTTTTGTGTTAATTTATTACCTGAACAGCAAATCGTCAAGTGTTCATATGGGCACCAATCAACTGCTGAAAGACACGCTTGAAAATTTGGATCTGCTGTTTAAGGTTATTAATAAACCCTTCCATCTACCATCTTGTATCTTCATGCACTCATTCCACAGCAGCGATGGTGATGGTGTCCTCTGCCTGTATAAATTCATCCTGTATGCTTGGCATTTATGATAGAAGGACTTGCTCAATCCCAGTCCTGTCGAAACCCTCCTTTCTGGAATTTTGCCTAAATTGTCCGTTAACACCCATATAACAACTAGAAAATTTGTGTTATAAAATAATTATTAATGGAATCAATTTCAAAGTATAATTGCAGGTTGTGTTTTCATTTTTATTCCCAGCGGCTGCCTGATGGCAATTAAGACATAGCTGATTGCTTAGTTGGCAGAACAGAAAGAGTTTTAGTGTTTATTTTTTTTCATTCACCACAGGCCCGTTATTGGTCCCTCTCTGGCAACTGGCCACCACTCCTTTCTGTGTGCGGTCTGCGCGGCCAATCAGATCAGCCGCCTGCGTTCTGGGTTAGAGTTGAGCGGGGTGAAAATGGTGGTGGCTACATCACATTATGAAGCAAGAGCATGAAAGAAAGTTTATTGTACAGTAACAGGGAGGCAAGTTTCTGTGAGTGGAAAATGATAATTCAGCCACATTTTGACTGCGGTGGATCAAGCTGGCACATTTCGAAGGCACCAGCAATTATCAGAAACAGTCACTCGATTTCCATGACAAGAGGCAGTAGCACCTTGTCTGTCTGTAGCTGACAACCCCTTATCAGATGCCATTAATATATTGGCGAGATATGTGGAAAGAGACATCCCCCCTGTTATGTAAATTTCCCTTTGGGCTGCCTTTTTCTTTTTTTCTTTTTTTATTCCTCTCTTCGCTCTGGCATAAAAAGATTTAAATGAAATAGCTATAACCGGCTAAGAACACTACAGCACCGTGCTGTAATTTGGAAGTTTCACAGCATAGATTTATAGAATTGTTTTAAGTGCATTCATCATCAATAATTAAATTTATTTCACGGTTTAATTTGTTGTGCAGTATATTACACATTTTATGAAAATAAATATTTTAAATGAGTCAATTCCATTTATGCATGCAGAGCTTATGAAAGCGCAGCGGAGCCCGAGTCAGAGCTCGCTGATACAATTTAAGTTTAACTTCAAATTGCCATTGTTACTGAAAAACTGCTGCAATTAAAATGCAGTCAAAGTGAACTCAGACCGAGCCGCAGACAAAGACAAGATGATACAGAAGTGAAACTCTATAATCCTGATTGTTCTCTGCTCTTAATCAACCTTTTGCGGTAAAGCCAATCAATAGAAAGGAAAAAAAGAAGTAGAAGCTTGAATTGATGTGATTCCAGTTTTGATTTCTGATAGATGATTTTTAATGCGGTATGCGAGAATCCGTGGGCGTTTGCGCAGCGCTCATTTTATGTGAGAGCCATGATGAAAATATACAGCAGCAGATGTGAGCAGTGGATTTGTTGCGATGTTTGACCAGACAAGAAAGAGACGAGCCTTTCTAAAGACATGATGTGGTTCTTCTGAGGCTGCTGGGAATTGTAGCCTTTTCATTCTAAAACAATATCCAATATCTAAAATAATTGACGCCTACTCTCATACAAAAAGCCTGCTGGCATGAAAGTAAAGCACATTAGGAGGCACCTGCAGTTCATTTTTTTTTTTTTTTAAAGCAAAACAACACATAAGACTTAAAAATATTATTGTGTGCCGGTACTTTTTTTCCCTGCCTGCTTGCACTTGGTCATTGTTGTTTATTGACAGCAGACTACAAACAGCACAGGACTCGAAGGACAAATAAAACAATAAAAGAACAGACTTTACAAACTGTGTTTTGAGCGGTAACGCCTACGTTTGTTTGCATGTTCGTTAAAATAAGCAATTCATTCTTAATTGTGAAAAATAAAAGCCTTTGTGTTTTTTTTTTTTTTCAATTTTCAAGTTTTATTTTCAAGTTTATTCTGTGACTTTGAGTGACTCTGTTTCCATAGCATTTTTATGTTAAAAAAGACCTTAAATAGCTTTTCTTCACAATAACAGCATACAGTAGCTCATGGATTACAACCAAAAAAAATGCCTCTAGTCATCATCAGCTGAATTTTAGACTTTCTAAAAGTGAAACTGGATTTCTAAATCCAGCCTTTCATTTAATTGAGCAAACCCCGCTGTGAGCTTTGGGTCCATATTGACATGAGAGCTGATGAGAATTTGCTGGCTGTTCATCCATGATGCGACTCTTCTGTCCCAGCGCATCCCAAAGCTGCTCTACTGGGTTGAGATCTGGTGACTGTGGAGGCTATTTGAGCACAGCGATCTCACTGTCATGCTCATGAAACCAATTTGAGAGCATCTGAGCTTTGTGACGTGGCACATTATCCTGCTGGAAGCCGACGTCATAAGATGGGTACACTGTGGTCACGAAGGGATGGACATGGTCCCAAAGTGTGCCAAGAAAATGTCCCCCACACCATTACACCACCACCACCACCACCAGTGTAAACCGCTGATACAAAGCAGGATGGATCCACGCTTTCATGTTGTTTATGCCAAATTCTGACCCCACCATCTGAAT
This sequence comes from Pterophyllum scalare, assembly GCA_024447675.2. NCBI lineage: Eukaryota > Metazoa > Chordata > Actinopteri > Cichliformes > Cichlidae > Pterophyllum > Pterophyllum scalare. The sequence goes on from JAMQGT020010997.1 coordinate 29,159, forward strand.
GTCACAGAAAAAATCATGACTCATCAGAGCAGCCAGTTTTCTTTCAATCTTCTATCTTCTTCTATCCTCTGTTTCCTGCTCTTAGCGGACAGGAGTGGCACCAGGTGTGATTCTGCTGCTGTAGATCCAACGAGCATGCCAGGGCGCTTAAACCGCCTTTCTTTCCCATTCTGATGCTCACTTTGATCTTCAGCATGTCATATTGATCATGTCTACATGCCGAGATGCATTGAGTTGCTGTGTGATTGGCTGGCAGACGTTTGGATCACTGAGGAATTAAACAAATATACCTAACAAAGTGGCTGGTGGGTGTACGTGCACTATAGAGGAGTTAAACACAGAAGAGGCTTTTTTATAACTGTTATGTTATGACATAGGTTATGTTGCCAGTACAAGCTGCGTGTGCATCCCTGTTTCTGTATGTCTAGTATCATTGTTACCAGTGATCCATGTTCCAAACACAGCACTGTTTGTCTATCATCAGGATATACCATGTCATCTGGGAATCCTGGTCTGTTGCACCTTCAAAATAATGCTGGTTACATTTATTTTATTTTATAAAAAGCATATGTTACACTTTCATAAGTTCAACTCTTTTTCTGGATATTTGCACGGGAAGGTTTACAGTTCATTTGCTTTGTTGTCTTTCCTATATACAGGGACATAATGTGGCCATCAAGGCTGTAATATTTCTTCATTTTAGAGCTAAATTTTTTTTCTACATAAATCTGCTAATTTGAAGACACATTTGTCAAGGTCTTTGTGCAGCAAGGCTGCTGTGCATCCTACGTATTGCAGGGCTTCCAGTGACTTTTTTTTCTTGATTTTGGCACAAGCGCAGAGAGCAATTAGGCAGGAGAGACTGTACGAATCTTTCTTTCTCTATGGTTGCAGGGAATTTATGCTGGTTACTATAAAAATGAGCTGAAAGACAGACCCAGGAAGCATAGACCTACTGTGTTTACAGTGCAAAACAGAGATGAAATTAATATTAACAACTGTTTTCTTGGAACCATTTTAATCACTGATAAAATATTGTTTGATATGGTGAAGTTGTCACATCAGCTGGCCGCAAAGACTCTAATGAGAAAAACTCAATTTTACAGTATGGTACTATCTCTAGTTTGAAAGCTGCTTAGAGAGTGGTCAGTCATGTTGGCTTCCAGATGGCCTGGACCAGGGTGGGAACCATTGTATGAAGCTAACAGGAAGGGGGAACAGCTATCGGAGGGCACCAGCTGTCCGCGAGGATGGGCAGGTCCCCTGGCTTCCTGTTTCTCAACACTCTGTGCGCCCCGGAGCAAAACAAAACCAGCTTCCCCTTTCCAGTTTGAGAAACAATACATGTCGCACACAAACAGCCCTCCTCTGCTTCTATCCTCCTCTCGCCCTCTTTTCCTTCTTCCTTGTGCTTTCTGTTATCATCTGCCTGTTTTTCTGCTGCATTGTCCTTCTCCTTTATCATCTCCTGCTCTGCTTCACTTCCAGTTTTCATCTGCTCTTTAACTCCTGCTTCTTTTTTTCCGCCACATTTTAGTTTCTCGTCTCATCTTCACCATCTTCTTCCTCTGCTTCGCGCACACCCTCTTTTTTACCTCTTTTTCCCCCCTCCCTAGTGCTCTATTTTCACGTCGTAAACTGTGCGCGTCCATACAGAATGTATTTTTGTGAGTTACTGTATGTGCTTTTACACACCATTGTCTTGATTTATTTTTCCAAAAAAAGGATTGAGACTGTGGGCTGTGAGTGGGTAACAACTGGAACTTAGACTGTATCATTTTTATTTTGGTAAAAAGAAGCAATTTAAGATGAAAAATCTGAATTCTGAGTAAGATAAAATGCTTTTTAGAGGAAAATTTGAATCATTCCATTTAAAGAGAAAGAACTACTTCAGCATCTTCTGAATTTGAAAGTTGCCTGCATTTAGTTTCCATATCACTTTGAACCTACATTTTGTAATATATGAATTAAACATGAAATTACATTTACAAGGTTCCTGGGGAAGTTTCCCATGGGGTCTTTTATTTTACACTTCTGCGATTTGTTTTGCTAAAATGGAATTTGTGAATGTTTGCTGCAAGTAATGACAACAGACATGTAGCTCATGAAAAAGTGAAGAGTAAAAATGCAACACGAGCTTTTAAAGGTAGAACATTCCTGAAAGGTCAACAAGATGAGCTCTGAGAGAAAAAAAGAAAAAGAGAGAGAAGATTTATTAATAATAAATAGAATTTCCATCTGCACACGGGAGAGTAGAAGAAGAACCCCACCTGGAAAGCATGCAGTGTGTGCGCGGTATAACACACACGTGCAGTCGCAGGCAGAGGGCACATCTGGTCTTAAATTCAAAGACAGTGGAAAAAGTGTTGGCATCTGTACAAACACACACGCACAAACAGATGCGCATGTGCACGTCAGCCACGCAGAGTTATTGACACATGGAGAAATCCATATTTATATATAATACAGTGTGGTGGAGACCCATCAGTCTCCAAAGTCTGTGAAAGGGCCTGCACTGCTTTACTTAAGGTATTAAATGTTTATGTGGCGCTTTTTTCATCCCTCAATAACTCTTCTTTACACACACACACACACAGACCTATGTACACACACACACACACACACACACACTCATATCGGCTGAAATTCACCAATTCAAAATAATACAAAAACGGACTTCTTCATTTTGAAGGCTCAGTCTTTTGTGTATGTCTCTTTGACAAGAAGTGGCACAAAGTTTCCAGGATGTTTGCTGGTGTTACCAATTCTCAGGTGTGCGTCTTGCTGCAGATACTGTAAGAATGAATCCTGTTCTCACGCAGCTGACAGGGCCGGCTGATCCCCAGCAGGCAGTTCAAGTTGTTCACTGATCGCAGCATTGGCATTTTAATCCCCACTTCCTCCCATCAACATGTTCAAATGTCCTTCAGCGGGAAAGTGAAAGTTGCTCTCGAAGGCCCTCGCACTGCATGTTGCGTATGTTTGTGAATGAGAGGGAAATTGCTTTGAACAAACCAACTACTTCACATAAATGCAGCCCATACAGTAAATAGTGGGCAACTTACAGAAAACGCTGCGAGTGTAGTTGTCCTGAACTTTTAGGTAACTACTTAAAATGGAGTGTTGCCTGTTTATAACCCTCATCTTAAGTGCAAGGCCAGTTAGCCTGACACATTTAATTTGTTGAATTAAAAAGGGAAGACCCTGAAAGGGTAAATTTCTAGCAAAAAAAAAAAAAATGGTACTACATATTTTTCATATTTATTCCTTTAATCTTGTCTTGGGGCCCAGTGTTGGTTCTTGTGGAAACCAGCATAGTGATCTTACCCTCGGTGTATTAAACAGGCTAAAATAAGTCAAGGCTGAGTTTTAACTTCATGTGCATTTGCACCACTTTGGCCTAACTACTGCAGGAACTTTTATGTTCTTTACCTAATATCATTTAAAAAGACCTGTGATTGACCAAGTCTGGAGAAGGTGTAGGAGCCTAGCTCCCTCTCAGACCACTTCAGTTACGACGTGTTGAAAGCTTATTAGGAAGTTTTCATCCAGCGAAGACCAGAACGTGCTGCCTATTCAGGCTTTAGCAAAGCTTAAGGTGCCACAAGCAGATATAGACTAGAAATCAACTGCAAAACATTTGAGATTCAAAAATTCTCTGCTTTACATCCCACCCCCATATGTGTCACCAGTAACCCCCCCCCCCAAAAAAAACCCCATCTTGCTAGGTGAGCTGCTGAGAGCCCAGGAGCTACCACTGCTGTTTATTTATTTTTTCAGATCTTGGTTATCAGAGGCCAAACAACACAAAGCGACACTCATTACCGTTGATTCAGGCCCACCAGGAGTCTGAGTTACTCAAGAGGTGTGTGTACTGTATGTCTGTGTTGGTTTGTGCGTGTACAATATGAGAATCCTGACACGCATATCTCTTCAGAATATGTGTGGCTGGAGTTTGGCTTAACTTATGGGGCGGGGGGGGGGGCATCTCATCACTAACTTCTGGCATTTTCTGTCCTCCTGTTTATGGTGTGTGAGGTGGTGTTCCGGGTGGTGGTTGTGCGGTGTCTTTGTCTCTTCTCGCTCTGCCTGTTGTGTCCTTCCTACGGTGCTGTGCCCTGGGGCTCTGTGTGGCTGGGGGGGTTTGGACCCTGTTGAATTATGGATGGAGGTGAAGAGGGGATGAGGGTTGGCCTCGAGGGTACATACCCCCCCCCTCCATCCCTAACACTTCCGACTGTCCCCGTCCCTCCCCCATCCTCTCTTTTCCTCCTGCTTTCCTCTCTGCCCAAACAGTGGCCATCCACGCGTGGCGTGAGGTTGGATGAGGGTGACTGGAGATGTGTCTCGCTCTCTCTTTCTGTCTTTCTGCTTTGCTGTTTTTTTCTCTCTCTTGTTACACTTTCGTCCTTATCTCCTTCTTCCCCTCCCTCCCAGATTTCAGCTGGTAAAGTCAAAATGATAGAGGTTCATTCAGCCGAAAATGGTCTGCAGATGTTGAGAAAACGAGACAAAGACATAGAGTATCTTGATTTTCCTCCACTGTGAATTACCGGCAGTATTCAGCTGCTGGTGAAACAGCTTTTCATGGCTATTGTTTTACTCGTTCTTTCTCTCAAAATCTGGCTAATAAAATGTCAGCTTTGGTTAATACGTTATTCTGTGCAGCATCCAGTATTGTTTATTTCTTTCTCAAATTTTAATATTTTGTGGTTTGGTCATCATATTGTTGTTTTTTTGTCTTCTTGCTTCACTCTACAGCCAGGTTGAAGTTGCATCCCAACTTCGAAAGCAGCAACTGTGAGATTGAAGTTACATAATAACATTTGTGACATTTTCCAGCAATTTTAACTGCACAGAGAAGGCAGTTTACTGTTGATGATTTCTTTTTTTTTTTTTTTTCCAGGGGGCTCTCAGCCCTCTGCTTGTTAGCTGCTACAACACCAAGCAGAAAAGGTGGATCCACCTTCTCCCATGCAGCTGTATGGCATTTTGAGTCAAGATGTTTTTTGTTTTTTGCTTTTTCTTTTAGCTAATTAATTATAGTATTGATGCAACATGCCCATCTGCCACTCAGTGTGTCCCTTTGGGATCTTAACCTTGTTTCCTGACAAACTAGTTGTCTGTAATATCAAATATGCTTTGCTGGGATTAAATATTTTCTTGCTCTTTTATTATTGTTTTACTACTATTAATGCTACAACTGCACAACTGTAATAAAGCTGTTTCCTCATTTAGAGTAAATAACTCCAGCTCCAAATTTTTATTCTTGGACACCACTAGAGTAGCTTTGCATAATTCCCAGCTCAAAATAATCCTTATTTTACACCAAGCTTTTAGTTTATCCTCCATCACTAACAAGCAGTATAAGCGCCTTTCTCTTTAAAAGTATATTAAGTAGTTTTTTTTAATAGAAAAATAATGTAGTAGTCATAAATATACACTGATTAGTGTGTAAATATGTTTTCCAACAAACTGGTGCATTTCATAAACTTAGAATTATTCCATTAAAAATACGTAGGACCGGGTGCCAGTTTGTGGAAGCCACCACGTTGAACCATCTTGAATACGGTGGGCGAGATGGGCATCGATGTTCTGTCTAATCACGTTTTATGTGCGGGGCCAGAGACCGACCACACAGGCAGTACTCCTTATAAGCTACTTTTAATTCAAAGATCACAAATAGCTCTTTCACACTATGTATGGCCATTTAACATTCGTACATTTGTGTATTTTCATCATCTCTTTCTCGTTGTGTCTTTCGCCTCCTCCACCACTGCTCTCTCCTTCCTCATTTCCACCTCATCCTCTTCTTCCTCACCTCAAGCCTCATCTCCTGAACTGAAGTCAGGGCTCCCAACACATGAAAGCGTGCGTGAACATGCTTATTTATTCCCGATATTGTTGCAGTTACTTACTGTCAGCAGATTAGACATGTGACCCTCCTGTCTAACATTATGCCAGCTAATGTTAGGCTCGACTGTCCTAAAAGTGTAGAAAAAAACTGAAATGTCACATTTAAAGCAGTCTGAAGTCTGAGCTGTTGTTAGCTATGTTAACCTCACTATATCTCAAAGCTTCGGTGGAGTTTAGTATGAATATCCAGAGTTGTAGTAGTAAATAGGGTTGTCACAGTGCTAGAATTTCAAGCTCAAAAAAGACACCCAGGAAAATACTCGATACCACAGGGGCAGAAAAGGGCAATTTTTTTAATAGAAAGATTAAAACAATACAAACAGTGACACTATTTTTTTTTTTGCTAAGGTAGTGCATATAAACATAATTATAAGGTTCATATATGACAAATATTTTGAGATAGTGCCAAAAAAAAACAATGAAAGACAAAATTTTTAGGTTGTCAGTCGGCAGTGCTGTGCTTCTGGTGATTTGTGGTGATCAAATACAGTTACGGTAGGCTGCCACTTTATCTGTCTTGGGGATGCTAGACTTTTCTCAGCTTTAATCTTGGACTTTAAGAGAAACATAAGATTTTAGACACAAAAACCTTGCTATTTTAACACCATCTACTCTAACTTTGCAAACGTGCAGGACTGATAACATTTACTCCTATGTCCCACAATAATGTTATCTTTTAAAGGGAGCCATAGCCACTAGCCACTACCTTAATGATAACTTAACAGATGGCTAATGTGGCTTTGGCTGTTCTCATATTTTCACCGAGGTTGCCACAGTGGATGGAGCTGCACGTTTGATTTGGCACAGGTTTTATACTAAATGCACTTCCTGATGCAACCCTCCCAATTATCCGAGGCTGGCTTTGTTTCGGGGTAATAGTTAATAGTCAAGCGTCTAACATTAACTTGTGTGCTGGCCAGGTTAACATTTATGGTTAGTGTTTAATACTTCAGTGTTGTTGAAATGGGACTTTATTGACCTCTCGAAATTCTTCCTCAAGTGTTGTTCCGTGTTGTGAACATCAACTACTGCAGCTGGTGAGGGGAGGGGCTTTGTCCCTGTCTGCAGCCATGCTGTGTGAAGGTGCGTGTTGACTGAGGACCCTGGTGGACTATTGCTCTTGTAAATGGCATTGTGGCCAAATTTCAGTTGGATTGGACTGATAGTCATGCTTGGCACTTTCTTTTGATTTCAGTAGGGCCCTGGCTGCACACAATAAAACAAAAGGGGAAATATGCAATAATTACAAACACACAGTCACTGGGTTGCATTGAGAGTGGTAATGGACCTGCTGTACTGGTGAAAAGCTTAATGAAATGCAAGCAGGAGTCGCCTTATTAACCGAACTGTTTCTCGATCGTATCGGACTGTGACGCTCGGTGGTTCTGCCTTTTTGTAGAAGCTTGAAAGTGAAACTAAAGCCACTGCTGAAGTGTGAAAATATAATGTGCATTCTGCTGATTTTCTTCTCTTTTCATAAATGCTATTGAGGGATTGGTATAGTTACACTTCCCTTGTCTGTGTTTGAGAAGCATGGTTTGAGTGACAATATCTTTGATAACAGGGGACCTCTAAAACTCAGCATCACAGTATTAAACAAGGACCGCTCCTTGCTTTGCCACCCGGCAGCTTTCCCTTTTGAAATGTAATTTTGAACTGCACGAACAGTGGTTTCCTCCATCTGAAATGTAGCGCTGTCGTAATGACGTGCTTTGGCTCATGCATTTGGGCAATTTTAATGAAATCTATTATTATTATTATTATTATTATTATTATTATTATTATTGTATTTATTTATTTATTTTTGTAGGAGCAGCTGGGGAAGTGTTTACTTCACTAAATGGAATACAGCAGCCCCAAAAATGACGAGAGAGAGAGAGAGAGGGAGAGGGAGAGAGAGAGAGAGAATTAAAGTTTTATGACTGATGAATATTTCATGTTCTGGGCAGTGATTCCCACATTCTGCTGTGTTTGTGCGTGTGTGCGTGTGCGCGCACACTTTATGTGTGCACGCCTGAGTATGTGTATGTGTCAGTATTCCCCTCAAATATATGCTGGGTGTTTTAACCCTTTCTCTACCGCATTAAAGGACTGCATTTAGACCAGAGTGTATTCTTGCGGATATGTAATTGAGGGGGTCTAACAGTACGCCAGCTCCAATATGAGCCTTGTTGAGTCACGGTCCGCTGCTTTTTTGGTACACCAGAGAAAACAAAGAAACAAAATAAAAGACATAACAATATTTGTCTTTATTTAAGGCAGTCAAGTGCGGCATTCTGTCAGTCAGAAAAGACTCGGCTACTTAGTCTGAAGCATAACATAAAAGGAAAAATGAAACATATTCATAAAAAACTTCATTTAACATTAAAGCCAGTTTACACAAAGTAACAGTGCTTTCCTTCCTTTTTTTCTTCAGAATAAAACAAAAAAAAAATATATGGGAAAAAGTGACCAGAGGTTTGGTTTTTACACTCATTGGGAGCGATCGCCTCTGTGCCGATTCTGGGCATGCAGTAAAAATGTGCTGAGATTTAATATTGTAATAGTGAAATGTAAAAAAAGAATTTGAGCAGTGTCTGTCCAGTTTTCAAGGCTAACATTGCTAGTGTGCAGCAGCTGATAAACAACTTGTTTACTGGCAATGTTATGGGTGAAGCTCGTGCTCTCAAAGTTTTTGGTCCTTGGAGCATAAATATGTTGTCATGAACAGACAGAAACAGACTCTTAAAAGTAATTGTTTGGCTCGCAAGACTTAAAAGATGAGGAAGAAAAGTCTTTCAGCCAAAGCTAAAAGGAGGCTTTAACGGTCTGAGTTAGACAAAGTAAATGAGCATCTTTAGTCATGATAGTTTTTTCTGGTGCTCTAAACTGTTTGTCTCCTGTGTACAACTGCCAAGACAAGACTGTCCTCTTCCAGGACCCAGAATATATTGATATGCATAAAATGGTTGTGCAAGCTGTTTTTATAACCTTTAGTTACATTTAAATTAAGCAACAACTGGTGGCTGTGTGAATAAGGAAAAGTAAAATGTGTGCTGGTGTTCATACCTTAAGATGAGGCAGAACCTGGTAGAAAACGGGGTTTAACATGATGAAATGCTGTATTTGAACCCATACAACACCCAAACAACACTAACAGAGATGTTCTGGTGCCTAAGCCGAACCACACAGTGAGTGGTGTCCTGGTCAAAAGTCAGGTGTGTAAATTCCTTATCCACCCTTCCAGCCTTCAAGATGCACTCTGCTGCTCTCATAAAGTGGAAAAACTCCAGCTATAATATAATTTCAGAAAGAGTCACATATGTTATTACACAGCATGGTTTAGTTGAAGGATCAAGATGTATCCAACTTTGTTGCTCAGCAAGAGAATACCACAGAGCACACAGAGAAGGAAATTTATACTGAAACAACTGTAACTTTGACGGACACCCCTGGATTTGGCTAAAGCTGGTCCTATATGGGGGAAAGATGTGTGTCACACACGATAGGGCTGCATTGTGCTTGAATTATCTTCCACATCTTCCTTGGTTTTTCTTATGAATTAAAGGAATAGTAGAAGGGTCTGTCTCAAGTTGGAGATCGTAATAGTTTAATGTATTTATTTTTCATTCACTTCAGTAGGAAGTGGCATTCATGGAAATCAGAAGGCTCTGGAAATTGTTCATTTTGCAAGATGCAAGAAGATAAGGAAATGACAAGCTGTCTCCTGTATTGTAGTGTGTGTCCAGGAACTTAATTGCAGTGTTGTTGGAGAAACCTCAGCAGCTTTTATTGACCGCTGGTCTTGGGATTTCAGTGTTCTCATTCCAGGGCGTCAGATATTCCTGCTGTGTCAAAGGTTTCTGCTGTCGCACAGATACATGCAAGGGACAATTCATACACTGCAGTATTGGATGCAGAGAGAGAGAGAGGATGGTCCTGAAGCTCTACAAATTTCATTACTGGCAGTTTATGCATATTGCCCTTGTGGCGTCATAACTGCTGTTATGCATTATGTTTTGGTGTCGTCGATCCCACACCTATCCAGTTTTGTAACTTGGTGTAGTGGCAGAGACATGAGTGTATAAGCAGATTGGCTGGTGGATGGCTCAGAGGGATATTGTTGCTATAGTTCTGGAGAAAACATCACCTACTTTGTTTCCTGTTTTGACTTCTTGTCTTGAGAGCTTGAGGGCTTCCAGTTGCCTTGTGGATGACTGAGAACCTTCACAGATGCTTTGACTTCTTCTATTTCTATACCGGCACTTGTGATGCATTCATTTTGTCTGAGTTGTGACATCTATCATTTGGGAGAAGCATGGTTATGGGGCTATTTTGCATGAGCAGTGACCAGTAGAAGGTAGAGTAACTCGCATGTTTGTGAGAAACTGTTGTCTGTGTCCTGTTTGTGGACTTTTACTTTTTACATTTTGTTTTACTTGCTTTGTCAAGACGTTTGCCTGGTAGTGTATACAATACAAACTACATGGTTAGGTTTGGAAAAGATCTCGGTTTTTCCAAAAATGCAACCCATCTCAACATTAAATTGGTGCACTAAAAAAATGAAACTTGTCCATATGTGACAAGTTGCCCTAAAAGCAAACTGAAAGCTGTGGCTCAGCTGTTTGTCAGTCTGTGGAGCTGAACTGCACACAACTTGGACACGACATTAAAACATGTTTTAGTCATGGCTTAACTTTAGGATGCAGAGAACAAGGATTGTTCTGTGCATCTTTTACAGCGGAGTGAAAAAACATTATGGATAGAACATGGTTATGAATGTCACTTCTCTATATTTATCAGCATGTGAGTATTAAAAATCTGTGCGTGTTGTCACTTTTCCCCTCCTTTGTGAAGCACTTTACAAGAATGCTGTTTGTCAGAAGCTTGACATACAGTTAACTTGAGCTGACTTAATCAGTTTGCCAATGATCTAATACCCCTCCTTGTTGACTATGGTAATGGTAGCTCATGATGGGCGTTTAGATAGAAATATGAGTCAATGAAAACAGACGTTTGTTTGGCAAGTAGTGTAGGCTCTCCTCAACCATCGATTAAGCTCACAGATCAATATGTCAGCTTGGTTTTCATCCATGCATCTTTTCCCCTCACCGATCATCAACAGTAGCTTACACTGAGGGGTAATAATCAATTTTAATAGTATTTTTAGCTTAGCTTATTGATTACAGCACATACCTTAGGTCTAAGCAAGCACTGGTTTGTACACACGTCACAGGCTAAGAAAAATCGATATGTGAGTCTGCTGATCTACTCTGTTTTTCAGGTCCCATAATCTGTTTGCTTTAGCTTAACCTTATGTATGGGTTATAAGGTGCGTGTCTGGATGGGGTTACCAAGATCACTGAGTAACTGAAAGGCCAGAGATTATCCTCGAGAGAGACATTAAATCCCTGTCATTTTAACCACTCGGGATTGAAATCACTCAGGAGATAGTGCGTCTTAAAATGTAAAAGTGTGCAGCTGAAGTGTAAAGATAGTCCACTGGGAAAATACATGCTTCAAACAATACAGTACTTTCAATAAATTACCTCCTGCCTGCGATCCCTAATGTCTGCTTATGTTTGCTCTGCATGCTCATAAGGTAACACAACATTTTTTCCCTCATAAATGTTAATAGACAGTGGGGTCTATTATGTATAATTTTCTTTGGAATATTTGTATACTGGCTACATTTTGCATCTGTTTTTTTTTTTTCTCTTGGAGTCTTTGATAAGATACTTGGATGGCGGTATTCATGGCCTTGTCCGGCATCACGGCCTTGTTTTCTTTTTTTTTCACATTTGGATACTTTTATTCAGATTGTTGATTCTTACAATTATATTTCTCTAATGAGCAGCCCACTAAAAAAAGCATCAGACAACTTAGAATTAAAAAAAAAAGTTGCTCAGACAGATAACGAAGTCTGACACAGGAACACAACTGAGAATTCAGTAAATTTTCACAATAAAAGCCCCTGTGCAGATTAAATGCCGTGTTTCTGAAATGCTCCCAGTGTCATTTGAAGCCATGCAAAGTCAGAATAAAACTGTGCTGGACATTCATCTGTGGTAACAGTCATATTTATTACTGCAAAAATATAATTTGATGCCCTTTGTTGTCAATAAAGTGGCCTCACCAAACAACTCTTCACTTGTAACTCGCCAAATACTGAAATACTGATGTTGGTCAGGACCTTTCACATTACATTTTAAGGTATTTAATACCTAGGCTTGATACCCTGATGTACAGGATATTTCTCCAAAATAACATTTTACTAGATGAGGAACAAGAGAAACAGAAAAAAAGACTTCCAACATGAAACAGCAGGAGTTTTGAGTCCTGTCTCGGACTGCTGTATTTGCACGTTTGCGTTTGACTTTTGAATTTTCCTGTTTGGTTAGGTCTAGTAAAAGATCGTGGTTTGAGTTAAGAGGCACATTTTCATGACTTTTACTTTGCTCTGCAGTTTTCTCTCATCTGCAAAAAGCCTCTCTGCCATGCTTAAAAAAAAAACTATTTAAGTCCATCAGCCTACCCCCACACATTAAAAGATGATGCTGAAGGGGTACCCGGGGGCTCTGAGCAAGAGTCGGTACACGAGAAGTGATAACAGGTGGATTAAAAAGTTTACCCTATTGGAAAAATCAAGCTGGGATGAATAGAAATTTGTCAGCCAATAGCATATTTTGTGGTAATCCAGTGTAAATACGTTGATATATTGTACTAAATGCGAAACGCTTTAAATCCTGTAGTACCGTTTAAAATTACATACGCATATTCATCTTGTTGTTACAATTATATGTGATTGTAGCAGAAATAAATGATTATTTAAAGTGCCCAAATCTCTGTAGTGTTAGTTCCTTTGGCTTTTGCGTGAAGTCACACAGGGAATTGAACTCCTCACCCTGTAAGTGTTTGAGTCCTCCTCTTTCCACTGAGCAGCACAGAGAATTGAACCCTAACCTCTCATTCCACGAAGAGCCTTTCTCTGCCTGTTGAGCTCATTTCAAACAAGGAAGTGGCTGTCTGATGAATATTTGCAAGCTACAGACATTATAGATCATCCACAATTTCTCCCTGCTCTCTCCCTTCTCATTTCCATTCTTTTCTGCACTGCGGAGAGCTGCATTTGCTGCATAATCGCCCACTGAATACTCCCGACTTTCTTGTCTCTTTCTCCTCCCCCAATTATTAATTTGGCTTCATTCTGCAAGCGGTACTCCACCAATATGCCGTTTAGTCATCAACTAGAGTGGACAGGTTGGACAAACAACACTGACATGGCTGAGTGGTCTGGGTATAATGCCACTGAAAAAAGTGACATCCCCTGCTGACAAAAAATGATTGATAGCACAAAATTAGGCACAAAATGATTGTACTTTTCAAAGGTTAGAAGGAGCTTAAATCCTATGAATGATCACACTTTAAAACAGTAGATTGTCTGTATTTTGCAGATAGTGAACAATGAACTTTAGGTAATGACATCCAGGTAATGACTTTCTTTTAGAGGAGAACTCCTCTTGTGTTCGCTGCCACATGATGGGTGTTTAGTGACAATCTGCCACATTCCCTTTTGCAGTTATTACTATTTCAGCCCACTATGGTTCAACTTGATGAAAAAATGGGATTGATACTTGTTGATTGGTTCTGCATGAAATTTTGCGGCTGCTTTGGCTCGAGATTGACAATATTTGCTCTTACCCGTCTCACACAGAGATCTCTATCTGTTAGTTTGAAGTTTTTTGATTTAATATTTGGAGCATTTCACATGGAGCTGATTCCAGCCTTGAGTGACTTACAATACATTGGAAGTTATTTGGATTTTTTCTAAATAATTAGACATCCATCCATCCATCCGTCCATCCATCCATCCATCCATCCGTCCGTCCGCCCATCTGTCCATCCGTCCGTCCATCTGTCCATCCGTCCATCCATCCATCGTCTTCCACTTATCCAAATTAGGGTTGTGGGAGGGCTGGAGCCTATCCCAGCTGCCATAGGGTGAGTCACCTTGGACAGGTCACCAGTCTGTCCCAGGCCTAACACAAAGAGACAACCATTCGCATTCACAGTCACACCTATGGGCAATTTAGAATCACCAATTAACCTAACCCTACTAACTGCATGTCTTTGGACTGTGGGAGGGATAATACACAGAGTAGTTTTCAGTAAGATGCGTACTTTTGGAACAAAGGACCTCTTCTATTCCTTTGTTTAAACATGAAACATTGAACAGTGGATGGTCTGTTTACTCAGTAAGGATAAAAGAAGTGATACTGTTCACATAGTGTATGTTTCCTGGCTCTCCTCTACATTTTTACATTTTTGTTTATGCGTGTGGGTGTACATTTTGCCTGTACTCCATCGGTCCATCATTACTGTACATGTACAGTATAGGCTGCATATGTTTAAGAGTCAAAGTGGACACCATGCAAGCCAAGCGACACATACCGTATCAACTAATGGCCATTCATACAGTTAGATACAATTTTCACTGTGTGCTGAAATGTGTCCAAACCACACAAAAAAAGATGTCAATGTAGAAGAAGTTTACACAATCAGATTCAGCCTCTAGTTCAACTTCAGAGCTTCAGAGAACTTCAGTGCAAAATTCAGAGTGTTCAAGTTTGTTTAAGTTACAATCTACAAATGCAATTACTTTTTTTTAAAAAAAAAAAGAGAGAGAAAGTTTTTTTGACTCAGCAATCCATCAAAAAAGTTTTGGCATCTGTACTGAAACTGCTGCGTTGGAAATGTTGCTAAAAGCCCAGCTTTAAGAGATTTTAAAGAGTTTAGCTGCTGATACTGTTGATTCTTTTGTCAATAACTCTCAGAAAAAGAAAATAGCAAATACAATCAATATCCAAAGCCTGATGTATCTCATTTGTCTGTGCCATAGGGTCCCAGTGTTGTCCAAAAATGGTTAAAAACACATTGCTGAGCGACAATGTTGCACTGGATGCAATGTCAGTGACCATGAACGCAAACACTAATGTGTATTTTTACTCTGTCACACATACACCTTTCTGCTAAGTGCATATTAATCCATTGCTTAGTTATAGTTATGATTCTCATAATTTTCACACTCATTCAGTGAGCCCTTGTGCCAGCAGCTTTGTGTGATTTACAGTTAGCCTTCCCTCTAAGCAGATCCAAATCATCGGGGGAAAAAAAAAAGTGCCCTTCACGGCATAACAGAGTCCCCTCGCCGTTTTCTTTTAATTTGTCACTGTCTTTTCATTGTCGAGTGTGAGTTTGAATGTCCAGGTGCCCTCTTGTGCATTTTATGTGTGAATGCGTCTGCCCGTGTGTGTACTCGAGCCAGTGGATCTTTCTTTTGACGCCCTACTCTCGCTTTGGAGCAGAGAACTCGCTCTCGCTGGCTGACGGTGCTGGCAGGAGTCCTGGGGACCAACGGGGGAAACAATCCCAACAAAGTGGCATGAATTAATGTGACTAATTAACACCACGTTAATTATTTGTAAATTGCATGTTTGGGTACACATTACTTGAGAGACATATGCTGCTTTTCGTGTTCGCCCAAACAAGCGCCAGCTAATCTGTATCTCTGGAGTGCCCTGCGACTGAAGACGGGCCAATCAGCACAGTGCAGGAAGAAGAAAACACATGAAGGAGAAGGCAAGAGAGAAATAGAGAGGGAGAGGTGAAGAGGAAGGGAAAATAAATAAGACTGGCAAATGTATTTCATCTCATCTGGGCTCCATGAAAGTTTTTCTTGTCTTTTGCAGCTATTTGAAGTTTGTAAAGCTTGTGCTCTGTTGGTGACTGCCTGTTAAAAGATAAATATTAGAATTTTCAACAGGGGGCTGGAACACGAGGCTAGCAGTGAATGTTGGAGCTCACAGTTTTATCTCTCACGTCCCCGTGAGCTTCTCCCTTCATCCTCTGACTAACATATTTTAATTGTTTTTTTCTTAATGGAGTTTTTATTGATGAATTTTTCATCTACAGGTTTAGTGGTAGCAAAGCTCACACAAGGCTCTTTGTGTTTATTAAGTGAAGCTGCCAAACGTCTAGTACCTCAAATGATTTTTTTTTTTGTTATATATAATTCAAATCTAAATTTCATTTCTTCTGTAACTTTGAATAATGCAGGACCGTTGGCTGAAGAAATCGCCTTGAACTGCGGTGATGCTCTAACTAATGAGTTCTTTCCTTATGAATGCATGCCATTTTATTTATTTTGACATTTAACAAGTTAAAAATGCCAATCAAAAAGATTTGAAAGCTCAAGGTGACTTCTTTAAAGCAACAGTCTTGAACAACCAAAAGTTTAAAAAAAAAAAAAATCTAAGAATATTACATTTTGATGTGTATTTGGTGACTATATGTTGGTTACAGAATGTTACAAAAAAAAGTACCTTCTTATAAACAAGAGATCAACAAAGTGCTGTCAAGACGTTCTCCTACTGTGCCTAAAAAAAACACCCAAATCATGCCAGATTTAAATTTGGCTGCTTTCCTCTTCAAGGTCATCTCCTTGTGAATTGCTGCGCTTCTTCCAGAGCCTCCGCTGTGCTTTGATTGCTCGTTGGTTGTCCAGTTCTGACCACTTGCACTTTTATATGTGTGATGCTCTGTAAATCTCCTCTGCTGTGTCGCAGCAACCTTTATTTCCAATTTAAGGGAAGAGGACCAAGTAAGTGTGGTGAGTAGGGAAGATGACATGTTTGTGCACATCATAGTTCAAGGAGTTTTGGCCTGAATGGCCTTCTACAGAAACCTCAGGAGGTTAGCGTAGAACTGTTAATTGACAGTCTCACGCTGGGGGGGCATGAATTTGCAGTGCTCACATAGGAAATGCTTCTCATCGCGCACCTGATCTTGGCCACTGTGGTCGAATTCACCAAAGGAGATATTTGACGTCAAAGTTGGGTCAGTTTGATGCAGAATTTGATGTTTGCTCTGTGTGCACATTTGAGGTCTACAGTGAAATCACAAATGCGAATGCTCAGCAGCTGGATGTTTGATTGCTTAATGAAGAAAATCAGTTAAACAGGTATAAACAGGTATATCTGCTTTCATGCCTGCTACCAAACTTGTGGTGAAATGGAAATCAATACAAGCCCATTAAAATATAGTAGATCAAAGCAAACTGTATAAACTAAAAAACAAATTTACCTGGCATGTGCATTTAAGATGTCCTTTAAAGAACCCTCAAGCTTAACAGTTACGTCCGCTGACTTACAGCAGCTGAGCTAAAGTGTTTGCCTACAATGTAAATATTGAGGAAGGGAGCCTAGAAAATATTTGAGCCTTAGTCTAGAACCTATCTGAGGAGAAACACAAGACCGCTGTGCTTGAAATGATCCAAGACTTGCTAGCATGGCTACCATTACATGCTTATCTATCACTCTGTCACTCCAGGCTATGCACACTGGGTTTTATTAGGACAGTTTTGGTTGAGAAGGCTCAACCAAAACTCTTGCATGGTTTGGTGAGGTGTGCAAGAAGCAGATCTGCGTATCACCTGAGCACCCCCCCCCCAGCCCTCTGTCTCCCTGTATTTCTCTGTCTCACCCCATCCTGCTGTCTCTCCCTCCTATTACCCCTCAGCGAGTCTTCTTTTCCTCATTGACAGGCACTTATTTTTTTCATCTTCCCTCCTAGTTTCTTCTCCCTCTCTCACTGTTTCTCTCTCTTTTTCATCCCTTGCTCATTTTTCTGTCCCAATCCTTCTACCCCCCCACCCCTTCTACCCTCCCTCCCCCTCGTCTCCTCAGAGCTCCTCCGCATTAGCAGTCAGCTCCACTCCTAGACGTACTTTGTTTTTCAACCGTGGTAGAGACCGAGCAAGGGAGAGAGCGAGATACAGGGGGAGAGAGAGAGAGAGAGAGAGAGAGGGTGCAGTGCAAGCGATAGAAAGAGAGAGAGTGAGAGAGCATCATTTACACAGTCACGCCAAGCGGACCCAGCAGCTCGCTCGCCCTCCCTCCTCTTCCCTCAGCCACCGCTCACGATGCCAAACATTTTATGTGTTATTTAGTCATGCCTGACTTTATCGAATTTGAAAAACATGCCAGTCACGGGTACACCCTCCCCTGTCTCCCCCCTCCACACCCGACCGCCGTCATCATCCTCATTTCCCTCTCTTTCGCCGTCTCTCGTTTTAGACTCCACCATCCAGGTCTGACCTCAAGATCCTCTTGAGCCACTGTCTTTAGGGACATTTCACTTCTAAATGAAGTTTTATTCCCAGGCTTCTCTTCCCCTCCTCCTCCTCCCCCACGCTCCCACCTCCTCCTGACCACCCACCCGCCCTGGGGGAAGGGGAGAAAGAGCATAATTCTAGCCAACAGAGTGTTGACTCTAAGATGGATTATTTCTGCTTGAAATCAGAGGCCATGTGCTGCTGGATAATGTGGCTGTCCCGATTTTTTTTTTTCCTCCAGTGTTCTAATGATGGAGATTTGACGGGCAGGAAAATGCAGAGGAACAGAGAGACTTGTTCCACTAGGCAAGGAACGAGAGGCTGAAGAAAATCCCAACATGCCTGCTTCTATAATCCCAAAGTCAGGATTTATGGTTGTTTTGTTTTTTTTCCTGTTATTTAACAGGTCTGCGTAGCTCAGTGAGTAGAGCAGGTCACTAACACGTCCCAGGATTAGAGAGTTGAAACCAGTGATGCTAAAAAGAAGACACAAAAAGGAAAAGAACATGGAGTTATTGCTTTAAGGATTGCAGTCTTCTTTAATCTAACATATCAGTTGAACACACAAGTTCTTAAACGCAACTGCTCGTTGGCACAGATTTACATCTATGATGTGCTCATCCTAGAACTACAACCTAGGAGTGCCAGAAATTGGATGTTTCAGTCATTTATTCATTACTTTAAGCTACATAGAGTGGACTTCCCACTGCTTTTGGAAAGTACATTACCAGCTGGTACTTTATTAGGAGTTGTTATAGTATTTATAGCTCACTTAAGATCAGCCTCACTGAATCCTCCTCATCCTCTGGAACACAAAAACAATATATGTGTTGTATTTTTGTGTATTTTTCCGCAACCCAATCATGCTCATTTTTTCAAATTAGCCTCCCTTTTCCACAATCTTTCCATGTACCCCCTGGTAACTGGAAAAGTGGCTCCTTGGGTCCTCCTGGTTGGGAATCGGTGATTTAGGCAGCATTCAGGCCAACATCCAGCCCATAGCCCCATAATTCATTTGAATGAGGACGTTCCAATGACGCAGTGGGATGCAAGTACAGAATGCTCCAGCAAAACGAGAATGGCCGTCCAGCGAATCAGTGGAAGTGGAAATTGGTTCAAATTCGCCTGAATAAAGTGAAGCACCATTTAGCAAGATGCTGCACGGGCAGATGTAATGTGTAGATCACTTGCAGATTGTAATGTGCACGCCGTATTTCTACTGTTAACCCTGTGATTGTTGCCACAGAAGCTACATTGTAAATAATAGCCTGTGACAAATTATGATTTTACTGACCAATAGTGCATTTTTCTTAATTTCTTTCGGTGATATTTGTTTCCTGGTTTTGTGTGTGTGTGTGGTTTTAAACGTTTTAAAGTCTTTCAGCTCTTCATTACACTAGATTTGAGCATTTATGCAGCACATCAGCAACTGATGTTGGCAAATGTTATCTTATTTGTTGAAAGTCTGATGGAAGTTAACGAGGCTCATATTAAAAGCATATTTGCGCATGCTGTTTTGATGTTGTTTTATCGTCTGATAGTCATTCAAGCTGGATCTCAGGGATAATATTTTATTGTCTCGCTGGCATGTGTAGTTTTTTTTTTTTTGTATCAGGACTGCCTTCAGAAGCCCACTTAAACTACTTTTTCATCAGAAAATGCTATAGCTGTCTTTATATATGAGTGAAACTGTATTGTACTCTGATGGGCTACAGTATGAAGTGGCACTTGAGTAAAGTTTGTAGCCAGTAGAAAAGAAAAATTGCCAGTTCAGGACCAGTTGCTGGTTCAGATTCCCTGTGCATTTGAGTGGATGAGAACGTTCCCCTCCAGTAACTACTGGCTGTGCCCTTGAGCAAGCCAGGTTGCTCAAGTGGAACTGCACGGTGATGTTTGGATGAAGCCAGTGGTTGCAGAGCAGCTCTCAGGCATGTATGTGTACATGAGTCTGAAGGAGGGCAGTGGTGAAAATAAGTAATAACAGAAAATCTATAGCTAGAAAAAGAAAAGAAAGAAAAGAAGGTGCTGTGAGGGGAACGCGTTGCCAAGATGGTGGTTTTGAAGATGGCATGAGTCGTTCAGCAGATTGCGTCTACACAGCTGCTCAAGAAGTGACCGAAACTGCAGTATTGAGCTCTGCAGTTACATAGAAGAGGCTGTAATTTTTGTCCCAAGTGAAAGTGAGGACTGTTTGATGCAGCTATTCTCTGCTGGTGGTGTGCTGAATGCCTGATCTCCATATTAAGTTGTGCATTGAGAACAGCCTTACTTTATATTTTCAGTAAATCCCATGTATTAATATTTCGTTTTTCACTGAGATTATTTCTTCCAAGCACTGAAATGAAGCTGTTTCCACATCCTGCAAAGTACTGTATCCATCTTGAGAAATTCTTTCATGAAGTATTGACTATAATTGTGCTTTTCTTAGAAGTGAAAGATTAGTTTACTAAAGATTACTGCATCAACAACAATCTTAATTAATCTTTTTTGGCTTTAATGCAGAATCAGCTGCTCTACTTTGTCACATTGTAATGCTTTGATATGCTGTGATGGTAAAAGTGATGCAAAAAATTATTAAACACCAATGCTGGAAGGAGAGCCAATGTTTTTGGAAGCCCTGACTTACTGCAGTGTATTTTGATGGAAACTGACCTGTAGCAGGATTTTAGGTTCTTAGTCTGGAGGTGGAGTGGGATTTTTCCTGATGTTGCAGAGGTAGAAGCTCTGAGACAAAAGGACCCCTAAGCTGCAGAGCTGAAGTTCTGGTGTGAACGTGTTGCTGATAAGGACAGCTCGTTTTGCCAAAGAAGCTCCTGTGAAATTTCATTTTTATTTCAGCCAAATAAAGAGTACACAATTAACAAATTACTCTTAAAAGTTGAATGCACAGAAGTAAATGCATTTCAGGGCATGATTGCGCACTATAAAATACACCAAAGTATTCAGGAATCTGTATCTTGCATGCCTTCACAGTGCATCTGTAATGTAATGGGAAATGTAAGCCTCACGCACTGTATTATCCAGTCTTCTCCTTGAAGCCCGCTAACACAGAGGAGATAGAAACCAGACAAAGCCTGAGGGCTATAAAACACTGAAGACACTTTCTCCCTCCGTGACTCCTCCTCCAGTTTTCATCATGCAGCCTGTTCATTGTCTCTTTAGGCTTCTGTGGAAAGTTTGCACCGCAGAAGTTGTCCATCTTAATAATTCAGTTTAATACCAAACTAAGTCATGGAAGCTTATTATTCTGAAAAGTCTGTGAAAGTCTTGAGCAGCATCACTCATGTGGGGAATATTCAAAACTCGGTGTGTTATATAAAGTGCTGAACTTGGAAGAGGTGAGCTGAAAATTTATGATGTTGTCTGCTGTTTGAAGATAACCCTCAATGTTCAGATTGCTGGAAGTATTGAACTGACCACAATGCACTGGAAGATTTATTTGACACTTGCTTAAAGGAAAAATCAGACCCAATCAATCAATCAGTCTCAATCGAAGCGCGAAGGAGTCTGATATTGCTTCGAAGGAGAATAGAAGTCAGTCCAGTCAGGAGGCAGTGAATCGTTACATCTCAGGACAATCAGTAATTTGTGTTAAACTGTGTAATGTACCGTCTGGATTGATCACAATCCACAAAGAGAGCTGATGTTCAGTACCGTATTTTTAAGAGCGCATATGCTGCTAAAATATTGAAAATGATTTTTATAGGATTATTGTTCAGGTGCCTTTCAGGTACAGTGAGACTGCATATGAACAAATGCATTCAAACTGGTAAAGGCTAAAGTCCATTTAGAATGACTAAGAAGCTATTTTCAGTTGCTCCCTTATTCACAACGGGCCACCACAGAGGGTAACGCCCCATGTTTGATTTGCCACATGTGAACCCCCTGATGCAACCCAAGCATTTGTATCTCCTCCCGTGATCGAACTAGGGATCTCTTGCCTGTTAGGCACATGTGTAAACCGCTACATTATGAAGCCACTGACAAACAAATGGTTGGAATGATCAAAAAAGGTTATAAAGTCCCCATGTTACAGAGTTCACATGTAAACTGAATGTATGGAAAAGAAGATTTGGAAACTCAAATCTCAGCAGGTTGGAAATCAGCCTGTGCAGCAGCTGGTTAATGCACCATAATTGTTCAGTGTGAAAATATAGAACAGCTGCAAAGTTAAATTGTTATAAACATTCTGGACACATGCACTTAATGCACATAGGCTGAAGGATCACTGGTTCACTACTAATTCAAATGAAAAAATAATGAAACTCTGTTTTTCTAAATGTCAAAAAGACAAGAGTATTGTTTTTTTTTGGGGGGGGGTAAAAATCTCATAGATGAGATATATGAACTGCTACGAACTGGTTAAGACAAATGACACCAAACCATTCACTAGGGAGAAATTTAAAATATACAATATAAATAAATTCTTTCTTGTTATGAAAAACAAAAATAATTTGAAAATTTGGGGGATAATTCTGCTTTTATAGAGGGGTGTTTATGAGTAGCACCTTTCTGCTACTGTCCCTCTTAATTCCTATGGAAGCTGTAAGGGTGAACATACTTTTTCCACAGGACTGCATTATTGTAGCTCAGCTTGTCACGAGTATCTGCTCTCTGTGCTTCACTTATCTTTAAATAAATACAAAAACATAACTTTAGTGGCATAAATTTTCAGTTTGATCCCACATTTGATCCTAGCATTGTCATTTCTGTACATGTGCTCAGCCTCGGGTTGATTGGCTCAGTTTATTGTGAAGTTTTGAAGAAAAGCAAACCATCCAAAATATAGTTTGAGACCTGATGGCCGAACGGTTAGGGCATACGCAGCCCTCCGTATGCTCTAAGCAGTGGATCCCGTTTGAATGCCGGCCTGGCACCATGTGTTGCATGCACTCTCTCTGTCCCCAGTGTTCCTGCCAAAGTAAAGGCAAAGATGCCCCAAAAAACCAATACTAAATGCCCTTCTGAAGTTCAGTAATTAATAGACTGTCTCCGATTTGTTTAATCTGTATGCAAACATAAGTGCGTAGTTAAAATGGTAACCTAATTTGTGGTTTAAGAGCTTTTGAACTTTGCACACAGCCAGGATTCTTGCTTCCTGCTGGTTTGAGTATTTATGCTAAGTTAAGCTAATTGTCTCACTGCTCCAGCACAGTAACTGACAGAGTTAAAAGTGACATCAATCTTCTCATCTACCTCATGGCAAGAAACAAACAGGCCAATTATTCCTTTTAGAAAATAAAGTGCTTCTGGTATCTGTGCAGAAGCTAATGTATATATATTGACAGTAGTAGCAGAAAATTATTCTGCAGTTACAGCCTGTACATTATATGTCGAACACAGTAGTAGTCTATAAACGATACAAATGGAAGTATAGACAGGGGATCGGAGCAATAGCATTATAGTCTGCAGTAGTAGCTGTATATTCTCTTGCTGCTATCTCCTTGTCATTTCATTTCTGGCCTCTGACTGTATTTTTCAGCTGCGTCTTCTCTTTTGTTTCCCCGCAGCAATCGGCCGGACGCTGATCCCCCGTTATTTCAGCACAGTCTTTGAGGGAGGGGTCACCGAGCTCCACTACATCCTCAAACACTCCAAGGAGTCGTTCCACAACTCCTGCATCACCCTGGACTGTGATCAGTGCACCATGGTCACCCAGCACGGGAAGCCAATGTTTACAAAGGTAACAACTGACCCCTGAGCTTCTCTCACCATGAATAATTGATCACAGGCTATGATAATGGCCCAGGCGAGGCGTTTAACTGGTTAAAGATCAAATTCATTTACACTCTTTGAGTCTTTTTTTTTTTAACTTCTTTTTTTTCCTTTGTCCCCACTTTGATGTCGTACCTGTGTTTTGAAGTCACGTCTGATGGCTTTACTGTTGTACATGGGAAAAATGCTTATGTCATGGTCTTAATTATATGATAAATTTATGCATTGTCAGCTTACTTTGCATACAGTGTAAATGTTGATATCTGATATCTGAAGGAAAAATTCAAAGATTGCCCAGCCCTTGCTTATTTTTACTTTTAAGAAGAAATTCCGCAGTTCTATCCTGTTTTAGTGGAGATTATGTTAAATGTTAAATATTACCTCTCTTACACTTGCTTAAACATGTGCCTTACATGCATTTTCCTAGGCCAGATATTTGCACCGAGGTAAATGTCACACATGCTCATATTTACCCTCGTCACTTCTCCTCGACCTCACAATCCACTAGTATTTCTCATATTAATGGCTGATTCCTAAACCTCCAGATGCTCCAAAGACATTGCTAGGGGGACATGAAAAAGATTTTTGAAGAGTAAGGTTTAGTTCGCAGTAAGAGGAAACACAAATTGCGGAGGTGAAATAATCCAAACCTGACACCAAGGTCTTCTGAAAGCACTAAAGATGAGCTCATCTGCTTTTGTCTTCAGGGAGAGAAATCCCCTGTGAGCTGGAGTGAATATCTGCTTCACCACAGTCTGATCCAGATGGCTCGCTGACTCTTAGTGTTCTTCTGCTGACTGTCTAAATGAATCTGAGGCCAGATACCTTGTCAGCGCAGAGCAGCCGAGCTAAAGGGATTCCATGTTCCCTGTACCATGAACCCTGAGCTGAACCACCAGACCGGATTGTTCTGACATTAAACAGCTATACGCCCTCTTGTTTTCAGGACTTGACAGCATGCACTCACTCTTGGGTGTGTGTGTGTGTGTGTGCATCAGTGTGTGTACTGTGCAAAGTGCAAAATTAAACTTTGTGACCTGCCAGAGGCTGTTGGGCTAAAGGGCGAATTAAGCAAATTATTTTCTAAAAAATAATTATTTAGAGAAAAAAAAAGAAGAAAGAAATAAACAAAATGTGCCACTGGGCATAGATTTTCTTAGCTTTCAGAGCAAGTAGACTTTACAATTTCACAGACTTTACTGGCTTTGAGTAATTTTTCACAATAATAGGGCATTGATTTGCCATTTAATGTTTGCCTTTTTAATGTTGCATTTAGTTGTTAGGTTGAATTGAGAAAATTCTTCAAATTGTTTCACGTTGTTTTTTTAATGGTAAGTGACATATAATAGTATCATGTATAGTTTGAGTGCATTAAAAGCTGATTATGTCAAGCAGATCCATCTCTTACGTAAAAGTGTAACTTTTCTCTGAGCGCTTCCTTTGAGTTTGATTGAGCAACCTGTCAGGGTTCTCTGACAGGTGACTCATATGGCAGCTATAAGCTTATATCAACAAGTTTGTGTAGAGTTTGGATCCTCTATTAATGCTATTAAGAAAATCACACTGAATGCTATGTTAGAGGTTCTTAATCAACTAAATGTTGTGTATTTTTAATTTAGACAAAATATATTGTTTTTTTAATTTTCCGTCCTTTAAATTTAATTGCGCTGATTTCAACTTTACTATCTTCCACCTTCCCTGTCCCACCTTTAGAGAGAATACATTAAACATAACTGAGCATAAAGATTGGCGCCTAAATGATTTATCATTTCACTGTACCACCGGAGCTCTTCACTAGCCCTCAGCTTGTTGGCTAGGAGCCCCAAATCACATAGGATCCGATAAAATTATGTTGTTTTTTTTCCCAATCCCGTGATTTCAAAATAAGTCATCATACATATCTTAAGCTATATATTCAGACTGCAGACAGGAGTGGCCTAAAGCTGATTTTTTTGGGATCTGTTTTGCACGACAGACCAAATAACACAAATTATATGGAATGTGATGTTTTGATTTGGACCACTTTCACATGCGGCCCTTAAGCCAGGTGTGCACTACAATTTTGGGCTGGCCCAGACGAAAGATAATGGATGTGAAAGAATTGTGATTATATCTTTGGTAGTGGCTCCAAAGCAATGTTCCTGCATCACAGAGAGAAAGAAGTTCAAAGTTGGCTGTTTTATGCTGGTTTAACAGCTTAAACACTGACAGTGTCAGAAATTTAGGATGAGCATCTCACAGTGTGACTGCGTCTACTAACCAACCAGCAGGAATGCAGCATGATATGATGCACTGGCCAACTTCTCAAGGCACAAATGGAATAAATGGCAGTAAAATGGAGAAAACAAAATGTTTTGGACTCCAGCAAAGAAGAAACTCTCATTGAGTTGTGGCAGCAGCAGCCTTGTTTGTATGATGTGTCCTCCAGCTGTTACCATGACTGCAACAATAAGGATGTAGCCTGGAAACAAATAGCCGAGAAATAACAGATGTGCGTCTTGGCTATCATTCAGTACGTATTATCATCATACAGCCTGCATGCATCAAACATGACATCCTGCACAAGTTTATTAGATCCACGTTGCACAGTGTGGTTTGCAGTGAACTAACAAGACTGCTAAAATCAAGCAGTGTGTAGGCACCTTAAAGCAAATGCAGGTCTTTTTTCTTTTTGCAGTTCAACCCCAGCCTGAACTGTCAAATCAGAATTCGCTTGACTTTTACATCACTCCACCTCAGCAGCTTTGCACAGGTAGGGTGTGTAAACATACACCCCACCTGTCTCACCCTACCTGTTTTGAAACATGACCTCCATGCAATTGAGAAACCTGCTTTAATTGCTTGTGTGTTTATGTTATTTGCATGCATGACTACCTACATGTAGGTTTGCATTGAGTGGGGGGCATATGAGGCAATCTCAGTATATTTAAAGGGAAGCTGATTTTGTCTTCATGTAGTGGTTGGTGGTTGAGTGGAGGTTGGGTGAGGGGTCTCTTTGTGTTATTATATTAGTAAATGAGTATAAAACAATCCCAATAAGACACGCAGGAAACATCTTTTCATGTTGTTGTTCTGTGGTTTCTGTAAACAAGACTTCTCAAAAAGAATACCCCCCCCCAAATATATTACAAGTGTCCGATATTAACCATACAGAACAGGAACAGAACTGCCCCGGCCTGGTCAACAAAAAGCTAAATTTGATGCTCGCAGCGCTGCTCTCTTTTCATCTTCACCTAAATTGGATGAGAAGAATTAATTCATTAGAAAAAAAATTCCAATAACTGAGCGTGTTCTCCCTGAGCTCCCAGCAGCAGCAGCGAGCCTGCAGCTCTGGAGGCCCGAATCTCAATCAGCTCTGCCTCGCCTCACTTTCCTCTACCACCACCACCACCACCATCACCCTCCTCCCCACCATCCCTCTCCACCACCCACCCACCCCCTCTCCTCCTCCCTCTCTCTCATCCTCCTCCCTGGCTTGCTGGCTCGCTCATTCTCCCTTTGCTCTCTGCTCACCCACCCCCCCACCCCTGCGCCCTCAACACACACAACGCGCGCGCACATACACACACACTCATGCGCGTGCATCCTTCATCCCTAGAGAAATCATCCCCAGCTCCCAACTCGCTCTCTTGCTCTCCCTCTCACTCTCTCTGCTTATATCTGTCTCTTTCCTTTCCTGCTGCTGCTTCTCTCTGTCTTTCAAAATTTCTAATTTTGAGCACAATGAAAGAATAATTCTGCTTTATTAAAATGTGCTCCTTATTTTCATAGTTTTGACCATCTTTCCAAACAGAAATAAAAACACTGCAGTTACAAATATAATTGATGAGAGGTCACTAAAGTGAAGTCAGAAAAGGGCAAGAAATGAAAGAGTGAGATGATCAGAGCAGATTTTTTTTCAGGAGGCATTTTATTCATTTTGTTGTAGACTAAATAGTAGATAGATAACAGAAAATGAGGAGAACAAAACCAAATATTCCTTGTCAAGCACAAACTAGTGATACAGTGGTCCACGGTTTGTCCCCTTCAGATTTCTGGTGTGCTCCGGTGAAGCCAGCAGTTGCTGTCTTAAACAAACTTCCAGGTTTGTTCAATATTTATCATAATTACAAACCTGAATAATAATATTATTGCATGAAATGCACATAAGCTTCTAGATTGAGCAGTTTTTTTTCCTTTGTTATTTATGTACACTTTTCCCATGCACTATTCCCAGAATTTTAGCTGTGCTAAATTTGGCTTTACCCCCAGGTAAGATGGTTAAAATGCATGGTTCCTAAATGGGGGTTTGTTCGCATAGTTGGTTCACAGTGTGTTTCAGACACTGTCCATTGTTCACTCCAGTACTTTTGTGACTGTTCCGCATCTGAACACGATGACCCAGAGAGTATTTAGCGTGACTGTAAAAACAGTGAGCTGTCAAACCGCTCAGCTTAGACATAACTTATTGTGTATTTCTTACAATTGTGTTTGTGTGAAAACCTAAATTTAGTATTGTGCTTAGCATATAGTTGTTAAATATTAGTTAAAATACTCACGAATGCAATAAATCAAATATTGTTTAATCATTAAATTTGATCATACTGTGGATGGTCTTTGAAGAAAAAAAATAACAGGCAGCAGGATTTGAAGCTGCTCAGTACAGTTTAATGTATTCATTTGTTCTCTCGTCCCCTACCTTTGTGCCAATGCTAATCTGGCAGGGTGCTACAGACTAACAAATGGGTTGGGCTAGCGGGACACTAGAGTGGGTGGTTTTCCCCAGGTGCTGGTGGACGCTCTGTGGCGGGCTCAGAAAACAGCGAGGTGTTGACAAGGTGACACAGGGTGCCAATTTAACCAAAATCTCCCAACCTCCGAGCCACCCCAGGTATCCCAGCACCTCTATTCACTCCTGGCAGGCCTCACTTTCCCTGACCAGCCTGAGTTAGCTCCGAGGGCATGGCCCTAGTTACCGGTGCCCAGCCGGGGGTTTGTGCATGCTGGGAGGTGAGCGAAGTGCAAAAGGCGAGTTCGTGACACGGTGATCTCAGCTGAAGCAAATTTAATTCCCTGAGTGGATTTTTTTTCTTGCTGAGAAATTGACTAGCTGATGTGTTATTACCAATGTATGCTTTGCCTTGAAAGTGGCCAGTAGTTTCTACCATACATCTCACATATGTGTATATATATATATATATATATATATATATATATATATATATATATATATATATATATTCACACACACATATCACAAATTCTTAAAAAGTGAAGATTACTAGCTGTGAAAATATGTCCCCAAAAAGTTGGATGAAAATGTTAAACCTTAGAAACTTTATGGGTGTTTTTTTCAATGGGATACCAGCAACTCACTTAAGAATAGTAGTATGCATACCATTACCTATTCTTGTGACAACACTGCAGTATGTAAAGGTTTGGGAACTGAGGAGACCATTTGCTGTAGGATTGTTTTGTCCGTTCTCGGTTGATAAAGGTTTTCAGCTGCTCTACATCTGATGCATTCTGTTTCATAATAATGTTTTCAGTGACAGGTTTGGACTGTTTATCACCTGGACCGTTTTATCCCAGGTTCTTTTTAACCTCGGAAGTTGGATGCTGTAGTTGGGACTGACGTCTCGCCCTATTTGACTCGTAGTCGTAGTAGTCAGAGAAAAAAATATGGATGTTTTGATTGATCTGTTGAATTATTTCCAAGATCTTAGGTGTGCTGAATTGGGTTTTACCCGCAGATAAGATGATTCACAAAGTTCGGGTTTGTGTCGCTGCTACAACTTTGCGGTTGGTATATGGTGCTGATTGAGAACTCAGGATTTCTGTCTTCCCAGTCCACTTGAGGATCTGTAGCCCTTGCGCACAGGGATTTCTCTGAAACATTTTATCATGTTCTGTACTGTAGATGATGGAATCAGCATTTTTTGTTGTTGTTGCTGTTGTTGCATTTTTACATTGAAAACTGGTCATAGAGGGCTGTACGACTCCCTTCTACAATCTTTAACTGAGATACTTTTGTTTTTTGTTTTGTTTTTAAGGAATTTTCTCACTTTCAATATTTGCTTTGTTTTTACTATCGTCAGTTAAATATGGTGTTTCAACAATTCACAATCCATTGCTTTCTTTATAGTTACAACTTTTGTGGAAACATGGTTGTCCCCTTTATTGTACAGTAAAACTTTAATTTAGATTGCTATAACACATGTTTACAAGTTTCTTCATTACATTTCGTTCACCCGTGTACTTCTCTCACCAGTGTCCATGAGGCTATATACATTTCAACCCCTTTTGGGAGCCAGTAGAAACAGTCAGGGAACATTGAGAGGGGACGTCACAGCAGTCAGTCAATAAAATGCTTAAATGTTGTAGCAACTGTAGTAGAAAATTAATGATCGCAGTAGATTGTCATATCGGAGAATGAATGATTGATTAACTTCTTCTTCAAACTAAAATTAGATCTAAAGTCACACATTTTATTCATGTGTGCAGTAATTACTAACAGCAACTACAAGAGTCTGGCTCCTCTGTAGTTACTAATACAGACATGTTGAGTTACAGTGTTATAAGGCATGTCAGCAGCTTGTTGCTAAAATATAATTTATATTAGTCAGCGCTGATCCTGTTCATGTTCAGCAGAAGTAGTTGTGAGTTCTCATATTAATTGATTTAATGACCTTCAGCTCCTCCATTATTAATGATTGCCAGGTTAGGGTACAGTATTGAATATTGTCTCAGCAGCAGGACGTTGTTATTCTTTCTTGCTCTTTTGAGCTGGAGATCCCCCCGATCTCAGCCCCGTTGTGTGGAAGATTTATGACCCTGCTCTTAAATCAATGGGGACTCTCTGTGAGGGGCCGTACCATTTAATGGACCACTTTTTAATTTAAGGGGATTTTCCTCCTTTTAGTTTTCACGAGGGAACACTTTTTGGCTAAAAATAAATGGTTACAACCATTCTGAGAAATATCAGATTTTAACCGATTGACTTTTACTATGGAGAAATAAATAGCTTTGTATGATTGAATCTATTCTAGAATCTGTGAAAAAAAAAAATCCTGCCTTGGCTGCATTTGTAATAAAGTGTCTCTGCACCAGTGCTACTAAGACAAATTCCTGCGCATTCATTGCACTTGGCAATTAACGTGATTCCTATTCTGGTTCTGATTTAGGCAGCTTACCAATTTATTTATCAGTTTCAGAAAGGCAGAGAGCTTGCAGAGAGAAATAGCAGCAATAGTGGAGGCAATGCTAAGGACAATGTTGGCACTATGGAAAAAGGAATCAATAGCGCATTGTTATTTCACTGTAGGCTACAGCACCTGGAAAGCATCAGAAGATACTGGCTCACTAGTAAACACAATTCAAGTTATTTTACTGCTGGTGGGTAAATAACACAAATCTACTAAATGCACACTTCCAGGAATGATGTAAAGAGTTACCCGTTTCCCTCATATGGGCCTATTATATATAATATTTGGTCTTTTAATGGGTTTCAGCAGCCCAGGGGGCAGAAAACTCATATGCTACAAAATGACAATGATGCATTTTATTTCAAAAGAGGAAAAAGAAAGAAAAGTGCAACGCTTTCTTTGTTGTTGTCATTTGTAACATTTATCAGCAGTTTGAAGAGACTGTAGACTGCATTCATAATGCAAAATGGTCTGGGCAGGTTAGTGATAATTAGTTTGGACTCATGTTGTAAGAAGAGTAAACTACTTCTAAATGTATATGTTTCATATAGTTAGTTTCAGGTATATTTTCTGAAACTTATTGAATGCGTGTAGTTTTAAAGTAAAGTATAGTGTAATATAGTAAATGTAAAAAGTTTCATTAGTTAGGAAAGTTAGTCACATAACAGTGAAGTTTTAGGTAATCAAGTAAAGTTTTTAAATTGCTTATTTGGCCCAAGAAGTAGAAGATTGTTCTCCACCCATACAAAACATCCCCTTCTTTGTTGAGACAACGTCACGAGTTTATCCTAAAAATGTAAATGTAATCCATAAATTTGCAGATGTGCTGTTTTAGTTCTGTTTGGAAGATATTTCCTTTCATGATGTGTCCTTCTTTTCCCTTTGAACTCTGTGGCGAGCCACTGGACAAACTGCTGTTGGAATTAGACTAAATTTATTAAATAAATAAATAAATAAAGACAATTGTCACTGTCCATTAAGCACCACAGATTATTTCCAAACACTGCTTTAGTCAAATCCACTCTTATCTGGCCCAGACAAGCCCATTATCAGACCACGCGCATCCCTTAAACGTGTTTGCACATAAAACCACTGCATCAGCACCGAACTGTGTCACTCACTGAAATAAAGTCATTTTTTCTTTAAAAAAAAAAAAAAAAGTTTCTCATTCAGTACATAAAGTTGAAGACTTTGAAGAGAAATTTGCAACACAGACACAGACCAAGAGTTTGCTCCTGTTTGAGTCAAATAAATAAAGAAATACATTTTAAAATGTAAATAAAGCTTTACATTACTATGCAGTAGAAGAGACATTGAGAAATCCAGTAGTGCAGCTTCAGCAATCAGTAGGTAGAAATAGAGGAATATTCACCATCCAGTGAATACTTAGACATTCCTCATATGTGCTCTAACCTTGGTGGATCTGGTTTCTTGCATCGTGTGCCTTTAAAGTGGAATGAAGTGCAAACTGTCCTCAAACCAAAGTCTGCACAGAGCTCTTTATGCTTTTTAACTTTTATGTGATCCTTCCAGCTGATGATAACTCGTAATGACTTCTTCTTGTTTTTGTCAGCTGATGATGCTCTTATACTGTATATGATACTCATATTAAAATGAGAGAAATAGAATATGAACTCACCATGCACATTGCAGTGTCAGAAATTAGACAATAAGAGAAATATATAATCAAGGACAGCAGTGTTTTTTTGATATGTCATATCTTTTTTTCATTTATTCCAATCAGACATTTAATTAATGCACTAGGTATTTCATTCTAAAACTAAACTTTTTGTACCCTGGAAGTATTGTAATCCCGTTTGGTTGTATAACTCAGTAAATTAACAGTATACATTATCCACATGTTTGGTTAAGACAGCAGAGAAGCAGCTCTAATCCAGGTTTTTTTTCTTCTTTTTGTGCAATTGAGCTTCTATTTATTCTATTTATTTATTTTTTTTGACTGAGTGTGTTGGCACGTGACCAAAGGAGGTGGGTGGGAAGTGGAATGGGATGTGGGTGAGGAGGAGAGGTAAGGTGGTGTTGGCGGTGGGATGCAGGGGTGGGGGGTGCAGTATGGCCGCTAGCCTCTTTCTTGTTGATCCTCAGGAGACCATCTGCGCTGGGGGCATTGATTAGAGTGTGTCTGGTGGGATTACATCTTTGCTGTTGCCATGCCAACTAATCAGCTGATCCCCCCCCCTCCCCCGCTCTGTCTGTCTCTCCATTTCTCTCTCTCTCCTCTCTTTGCCTGGTTGTCACAGCAACAAAATACGGGAGAAGCGCAAGGGCCCCGGCAAGTGCTGAATTCAGCTAAAGGGGCGAAAGAATGTTTTTTTCCCCGCTCTCTCTCACTCTCTCTCTCTCTCTCTCTCTCTCTCTCTCTCTCTCTCTCTCTCTCTCTCTCTCTCTCTTGCTCGCTCTCTCTGTCTCCTCCTAATTGGCAACTCTCTCTGACCTGAAGTTCTTTTGTCTCTGGCGTAAACACACCCCTCTCCAGATTACATTTATTTTCACATTTTAGAAATAGCTGGATGGTTGAGAGGCCCAAGGACAGATGCTGTGAATGAGGGAAGCGAGCAGAGTAAATATTGGGAACATAATAGCTCGCTACATACTACAAAGTCCTTGAACGGATTCCAAAAACGAGACAAAACACTTCCAGCATCTTATTTATTTATTTATTTTTTTTAAATCAAAAATCATTCCTGACCAATAAACATTGATTTCTGCTTTTCGTCTGTGTCCAAATCAGCTGGTGGTTGCCTGCCAGCCTGTTAAAGATCATTGAAAGAGATATCAGGCTGAGGAAAAATATAAAGTAATACTAACTGTGTGATCTTTGTCCAGGTTTGTACGGAGGGTCGCTTGATACTGGAGTTTGCCTTTGATGATCTGATGAGGATCAAGACGTGGCACTTTACCATCCGGCAGTACCGAGAACTCATCCCCCGCAGTATCCTGGCCATGCACGTGAGTTTGACATCATTAACACGCGACACCCCCCCACACACACACACACACACACATACACACACATACACACATGTACCCGTTTTAGGTGTCACTTTTTGAATACTAACAAGGGTCCTTGCACTCTGCTAAGACACTTTTTAGAAGCTGTTCATGAGCATATGAAATTTAAACGCCAACAAAGCAGTTTGGACGGATTTTTGCAAACCAATTTATTTGCAGACATCAAAGGCCACCAAGGATAAAAAAGGGCCCTTGTCTGAAAAAGGAGAGACAGAGCGAGAGAGAGAGGGAGGAAAAAAAAACAAGGTCGAATGAATAATCTGCTTAATTCCACTAAGTGTAACACACATTTAGTAACTGGAGCTGTGGAGTGTAGCTGGAGCGAGCAGAAGGTCTTCTGCTTCCAAATGAATCTGAACTAAAATTGTACTAAGCAGCACAAAAACAAGAGATTTCACAAATAAACAAAGCCAAATTGTGCGCACACTAACACAAACCTCACTGTAGTTCAATGAGCCTTTTTTTTTATGTTTCAAGGGCCCAAGATTTGCAAAGCTCTCTTAAGCTCTCCTCTCAGACATGCACATCTTTACATGAATGTGATGTCTGCGCGTTTATCTCCGTATGAAAACCTGCGAGGTCCTTTCGCAGGTCAGAGTCACGGACGGAAATCGTACAAGTTAACATTAACGCAAACCCCTCGCACGTTTGCTTTGAACACAGCAGGATGAGGTTAAACATGCAGAGAGGAGTTAAAGGTCAGAGTCATAGTTTGTGTCATCTTTTATGTTATTTTATGCTCATGATCAAATAAGTGTTTTATCATTTGTATATTTTTCCTGCGTTTTTGAAAACAGGAAAAATCAAAGAAAAGATGTTAAAGATTTACGGCTGTTTATTTGAGCCGCTGAAGGAAGAAAATTCAGAGAAACAAAAATCTGAATTTATGGTGGTCAGCGGTTTATCTTTTGGTATTTATTTCTCTTTCTTATGATTATAGATCTAGGAATCTTTTTCCAATTTAACCTTGAACAGTGAAGTGATATTGTTCTTTGACTAAAAAAAACAAAACACAATTTACCCATTTTTTTTCTCATAAATTTTAATTTTCTTTCTTCTAAACTTGCAGGTTTTTTTCTACAAGGTTTATGACTTTAATCATAAAAAGAGGGTGGTTACAAATCTGACAGAGCCCCTCACTTTCACTAAGAAAAAAAAAAGCCATTTTCATTCCTGACTTAATAGCAGACAGCATAGTTTTCCACCTAATTGATAAGAGAATTGTGAGCTGAGCATCCATTGCACCCACTGTGGTCATTAATGACATCTTCAGTAGCAAAACAAGTTTTAAAAATCTAACAGTGGAAGAACAGAGTGCACTGTTTTCCCTTCAGATCATTAAAATTTTCAAATCCCTGCTGTCTTAACATCAGTGATGCCACCTCCTCACACATATGAAATACTGAATATCACACACGCATGTTGCTCTTTCTATTAATGTCATGTCTAAAAAAGGAAGTTTCTGGTCATTCTCTGTAAGGAACGATGGCATAATAACAAATGCCACCACATACAGATGAAGTCAGGCGTGTTTAAATGTTTCAGGTCTGAGCTTAAAGAAAATTACAATTAAAGCAAAAGTTAAAACCCCATTATGTAGATTTTCCTTTTCAGCTGTAATATTTAATGCGTTTGTGAAACATCCTCTGTTTGCTTGATAAGTGAAATTCCTTTAGCATTTCTATTTACACCCATGCAGCTAAAGGTATGTGTAAGAGGCAGCCTCTTTTTTCGCCAAATCTTCATATGAATTTCACTCACCAATAAATTGGCCCCTCTGGGTATTCACTTTAATTCCTGGAAAGTGGGATATTGTGGGGTATTGTGGGTCCTGGCCAGATCGTCGGTGATTCGTGTGTGTGTGTACGAGATCGCTCTTTTGATCACTGCCTGGACTAATGAAAGCAGATACAGGCACATGGGAGCCAGAATAGGAAAGTTGAAACTGTAGATTCTAGTGCAGATGCACTTTTTTTCTCCCGTCCCTCCTGAGGAAGAATTTGGAAGTAAAGTTTGTTCTTAACATAATTTTTTAGAAGTTGGCCAGTAATTAATATTAATCATTGCCCGCCGACTGATCAAATCGGGCATTAAACAAATATCAAAAATGTTTTTGAGTACAAATAGAGAAAAAAGATCGAGTTCAGCTAAACGTAAGAAAAAAAGTATATTTCAACTTAAATTAAGTGATGAACACACGCGCGTACGTGGACGGCGAAGCGCATTAAAGGCTTTTAAAAACTGATTATGAATTAAATAGTTTGCCGCAGTTCTGCAGAATAAAGGTGGGTTGTGTCTCAGTTTTCTGATGCGCAGCACGGAGAGGCAATAATAATGAAGCCAACAAAACTCACTTCAACTCTCCTGTAAAACCTTTAAAGCTGAACTCTACAGTTCCCGCAAAGTCCACTGCAGACGGTATCAGAGGCAAACTTGTATGTTTTTAACTTGCATTTTATTCCTGTGTTTGTCTTAATGATGGCTTTTAGGAGTGCTATTACAGAGGGCACTCATTTACTTGACTGACAGGTGTATCACCTTATTATTCAGGTCTTGTTCCTCCAGCAGTGAAACTAAATCTTCGGTCTCTTCAGAAACCTCTTGATGAAGTTTGTTTCTAGTTTAAATTGAAATGCATATTTTTATAAAGCAGTGTTGAGGCTAGATCGTGGACTTTTAAATAAGTTCCACTGCCACTGTTAAGATACTCAGAGCAGACATACATTCATGTAATTGGAGTACACGTCACAGATAGGAGTAAATGTACCCATCACACCAAATGGACCCCATCCACAGTGCTCTATTATTAGTAATCAAAGCATGATTTTAATGTTATGCCTAGTCAAGGACAGACTTATGTATGGCTGTGATGTTTAAAAGTACACCTGGAAACTTTTGAGTTTTATTATAATAATTTGCACCAACTTTTTTTTATTTTATTGATCTTTTAATTGTAATATATTAATCTGTAGTATTTTGTAACTTTATATGTGAAATCAGCAAACTGGGATAAGATTACATATTAAGTAAATTGTATTGTGTTGGAGAAATAAGAGGCAATAAAAATTGAAATGCTCCTTTAAAATACAGCAGCTCATAACTAATTACAATCAGTGGATAAATGTACTTTCACCACTGGAGAAAAGTTAATGCCCTTGTTGTGGGAGCAGTAAAAATGCTATGTGACGCAAATATGGCAGGAACAATGCACAAATGCACATTAACTGCCATTAAATGGATATGGCAGAATCTGTAGTGCACAAGGAGACATGCACCACACGCACTGCATGTTTTTTTATGAAGTGCATTGTGTGAGTAAAATTAGGAGAGGGAGTCCTAATTTCTTCTGCAACCGGAGGCAGCTGCGCTCGGAGAAGGAGTATTCGCATCTGAAGTAGAACTAGCAATGCAGTGTGAAAATACCCATTTACACTCTAACATCACAAGCAGGGGTGTGTCTAGGAGTTTTTAAATAGGGTGGCAGAGGACGCCTCAACAACCACTCAGGGGGGCTCATGGGAAATCTGAAAGTTCTGCTAGAAACACAAAAAAACAAACAAAAGTGCCTGAAAACTGGTCGAAAAATTTAGTGTTATGATGATTTTACTGTGCATAGGCCTCCTGCCCTGTATGGGAGGAGACGCAGCTGTGCACTAATAATATATTAGCCGAGGTTTAACAGCAAGACGACCTAATACAATATATTTTACTTAAAGAGTAAATAAATGTAATTTTAGTAGAAGTAAATATCCTTTGTTCGTAGTGTGCAAAGTAATGGAGTTAGGACATGTGAGGCAGCAGTCCATCCTTCACAATGTAAATATTTCTTTAACTAAACTAAAACTTTCACTGCATTTAATTATTAGTTAGCATCACATCACATAGTGGGACAGTGTCACTCCAGGTGCCCCCTTTGGCCGGTCCCCGGTTTCAAAGATGACACTATTTGACTCCAATTTAATATTTTAATTCTTAAAGTAGAAAGTATTCCTACAAAGGCAACATCTCAATCAGTAGGGCTGTCTTCAGGCACACACGTCTGACTTAAACTGGAACCAAATAGTGTGAAGCGTTTCCCTCTTTGACTACATATTGTAATTTTTAAAAAATTATTTATTTTTTTGTTGAGCTGTCACCCAAAAGATTTTGCTTCAGTGTGCGCACACTTGCTCTCCTGTAATGAGAGTTCATTTGCAACAGCTTTAAAAGCACATAAACCTGGCACCTGTACACAGTAGTCAGGAAGAATACATACATTAAAAAGCACACAACCCACAACAAAAATTGTAGTGCAGTGAAGCAACAATTTCGATGAAACTGGTCTTTATTAATATGGAAGCTAGTTTTAAATACAGCATACATGGCTGACTAACTGGCTGGGTGTGTGATATTTTATGAGGTCATCATTTGTCTTAATCTACAAGGAGTATTTTAGCATTTTAAGTACTTGAGTAGATTAGGTTTCACCACTGCTGAGCAGCAGCCTGCCTCCCCTCACTGTTAAGTTTGATGCATGTGCTGCAGATACCCACTGACACTGCCTTCGTTGTTTAAACTTTCATATTTGGACCACTGCCACGCATCTTAAATTCTGAATATGCGGCTCTAGAATTCAGTTGTTTGTGTGGCCTCTTGAACCGAGTGCCTCTGTCATCCCTGCACCATATGTGCCAGCATTTAGCTGCTACACAACCTGCTGAAACATCTCGGCACCAGAGCTGCCAAGGCAAACTTGTATACAGTACACTGAGCCTAATTCTGCTTGATGAGTAAAGTAATTCAGATGGTGATCCGTCTGCTGCCAATGATGCACACTAGTTCAGTCCCCCTGCCACTCACGTCGGTCTGCTGATAGTACAAAAGGACTTCCTCGCTTCCCTCTTGACTTTCCCCACACAGAGATGTGACTGGAGATAGAATTATGCATTTTTCATGAGGCACCGAATGCAAGTGTGCTCACTGCTCCTGCTCAGGCTGGGCTATATTTCGCTCTGTCGATGCCTTCAGCTTTTTACGATTTGAATGCTCATTCACAGAGTGGCACACAAGCCCAGCAAATAATCACGTGTCTTCAGATGCTCTCAAATAATTTGGCTTTTTGTTTTTAACTTTGTTCTCATTTGAGATGTATTCATCACTCCTGCACATACTGTAAAAATGATAACTGCATTTTAGTTTCTTTTTAATGATTTGTATGAGGTCAGTGCAGAATCTCTTGAGTAATTATAGCGTGATAACCTGATCACTCTGTACTTAGGCACAGTTCATAAAAGCACAAAGCACAATGGTTGGTTGCATCTGCAGATTTTGGCTATAGTTTTCAATCACTTTTCATTATTTTTGAAATGTTCTCTGCAGGCTGGACAGTTATGTATACGTCGCGGAACATCATCAAACCCACTCAAGATAAAATAAAATGGAAATGTGTGGAAATTTTAATGAAATGACAAAGTAATGCTGATTAATTAGCCCACAAATTGACAAGAGTGTGAAATGAAAACCCAAAAAAGCTTCTATTCAGGTTAAGGGCACAACTGCAGTGACAGTGTTAAGTAGCTGCATTTTATGACTGGAGGGTGTCGATTGTACATAACCAGTGAATGCCAATTAGCCTAATTGGTTGTAGATAATTAGTTTTGTGGATTGCAAACATAAAAAAATAAAGTGTGTGTGTGTGTACATATATAGGGAAAATGTACATTTATATAACTTGTTCTTTCTTTTCATTTCTCTGCTGCTAACTTTAGGCACAAGACCCTCAGGTGCTGGAACAACTGTCCAAAAACATCACTCGCATGGGCTTGACCAACTTCACCCTCAACTACCTCAGGGTAAGTCCTCTGCGAGTGTGTGTATGGATGTGTGTGTGTGTGTGCATCTGACAGTGTTTATGACTGTCATTCTGCCTTTGTTTTCGTTCTCATCTTGTCACACTTGATGCACACCGAGGAGCAGTTCTCCTCCATATTTGAACTGTTTCTCATCATTTCGAATGAACTTTTTTATTATGTAAAATATTCATGTTTTGTCATCGTTTGGCATTATTGCATTATCTGCGCTCCAATTAATCTTTCGCATGTGCAGGTGTATTGATTGTTTAAATGTGTAAATTTGACTCGCGCATCATTCCCAGCCATTGTTTCCAGTCCTTAGTCATATTGTTAGTGTAAACGTGCCTGTTTTTCTCCTTTTTACTGGCTGCTGCTGTTATTTATGTGCTGAACACAGTGAAACTTGAGTGTATAATTTCAAAAGTGGATGGCATCAAAACAAAAAGAAGTACTTATTTATTCTTTACTGTCTGCATATACGTGTTTTCGTACCTGACCGCAGCAATATAATTTACGGAAATGGGAAGTATAAGCCAGCTGAATACATTAGTGATTATTTCACAGCGCTCTGTTTGTGTTTTTCGACGCCGCCGTTGACTGACAGCTACGATTTCCAAATGGGAGAACAAGAGCGAGCGGGAGAGAGACGGGGAGAGGGAAGAATTAATTGGATACAGAAAATTAGCATAACGTTAATGAACGCTCCCTGT
This sequence comes from Pterophyllum scalare, assembly GCA_024447675.2. NCBI lineage: Eukaryota > Metazoa > Chordata > Actinopteri > Cichliformes > Cichlidae > Pterophyllum > Pterophyllum scalare. The sequence continues at coordinate 69,699 of JAMQGT020010997.1, forward strand.
TGAGACTCATAATTGTGAAATGGCGCGCGAATCAGAGAACGGCACCTCCGCTGCTTATAATAACTGAGTGAAGAAAGACACACAGAGGGGGTGAGAGGGAACAGGGTGACTGTTTTTGTTTTTCTATAACAATGATCGTCTGTACAGAAAGTAACTGCTATGTGGCTGGAAAAGGAAAAAGAAGAAGAAAAAAATCAAGCATCTGTAATTACTCGCCGAAGGTTTAGTTTCTGGTCATTCTCTGTTTTGTTGATTCGCACGGTCAGTGCTTGCAACAATGATTGTGTCTTGTTCTGTGTTTGCTGACACCGTGCATTTCGTGGAAGAGGTTAAGCTGTGTGTGTCTAAACAGTCCCAGCTTGACTGGCACTGTGGCAGCTCTCTGAACCTCAAATATTTTGCAGAAATTTACGTGCATCTGGTAAATTAGGAATTGACCGTCTCTACCAGAACACAGGGCGGTTTTATTTTAAATGGAACAGAAAATATGAAACATATCAAAGGATTTAGCATTGTTTTGAGGTTCGCTTTCATTTCTGTAATAATGAAAACACACTATATGGAATAGTCGATGTGTTTAAAAGTAACGTTTGCAGGTGTTTTCCGGTTTAAAGGAAGACCAAACACTCATTTATCCATGTATCGATCTATGGATTCTATAGATGCATAAATTTAAGGTCCCCTTTTACTTTGCTCTTATTAGCCTGTCTCATTTCTTATTTTTCACAAGAACAACTGCCAACTGATTTCCTTTCTTTCTAACACCCATTTACCCATCCCACGATCCCCTTCGATTCATCTTGTGACCTCCTCTGGCGTTCCTGATATTCAGGATGGGAATCACTGCCGTGTACTTGCTATTTTTCAACATGTCAGACACTTTGCAAATGATATTTTCCCTTTACTGTTATCTGAAGGTGTCAAGGTAAAATACACCCTTTCCTCACATTAAACTAGCAATAATGCGTCTCTGGATAAGACCTTTCCCACTGTTTATCAGTCCCTCCAAAAGAGAGTGACAGTTTCCTGGCTAAGGGGTTACAACCGGCCTTTCTCTCACTCGCAGAGGCACACACACACACACATGCTCTTTTTTTTTTTTTTCATTTGGAGTATTTAAGCCTTTCCATGTATTGGAGCTGCTGGCTTCCTACTATTCAGCCTGAAAATAGCCCTTGTTTTCAGGCTGAGAGCCAGGGCTTGTTGGCTGAGCTGCGGAGGGATATTACTGTGTCAGAAGGGAACTATCAGAGGAGAACATGGGATTAGTCTGCTACAGGGATGTTCACTTTACCTCGAGCGGCATGGCATCAAAACACTGCCGTCCGAACAGAGGGAAAAGCAACATGGTTATGTTTATGTAGGATAATTTGGTGTAAGCTGAGTCTGTGGTTGTTAGACGCACTAGTTTAAAACCCCTGACTGGTCCCTGGTTTGAATATCCATCATGGTAAAACATGATTCCTGGTGTTGCTGTTGATTTGTCTAAAAGCCTCCAGAGCTGTTGTACATAAAGCAGTAGTGTAGATATCACACATACAGCACATGATAGAAGTCCCCTTCAAACTTTTGCTTTAGTTTTTTCCCTTTTTCTCCTTCTCTAAGTTGCCGTATAGTAGGGCTGAAGATGGGATGAGCACGCTGATCAGAGCTGACATCAAAATAGAAGGAGTGGTGCGATGCGGAAGGTCACATGAGATCATTTGAGCATGCAGTGAATGATTAAGAGTCTCCTTTCTATCAGTAATGACTGTCAGAGTGCCCTTGAGCAACCTGCTAAGCCACGCCTACTTTCACTGCAGCAGTTTTCACCTCATATCAGACTCTGATTGGGATACAGTAGAAACAACTGTGCTTTTTCTAGCTGGCTGCGCTGTAGTTGTGAGGCTGCAGTGGCCCAAATGACTCACTCCAGACTGAAGACCTTATGCGTAGTATGATTCTAGTATGTTCTTAAATTTGTTACTTCACTGAGTCTTCATCTTAAATGGATTTTGGAACAAAAGCCAGCAGCAGATGTTTCAGTAAATGTCCAGTGGCGACATATGATTGCGTTATGTGATAGCTAAAACAATCTGGTTTTAGCTATAAACAGTGATAGGAATTAGAACCTGTAGAAGCAATTTTATGGTATGTAACTCCAGCAGTGGAGTCCTCCTAGAGGCAATTTTTGCCATTCTCTAGCCTTCTTGGTAACACCTCTAAGCACTTATGTGGGCAATTATTTTGAAGTTGTTATCTGAATAAATGGGGAGATGGCCATTTCACTGGTCTCCAGGACATAAAAACATGTGTAGAATCAACAGTAAAATTTGACTTTAAAGTTTGGTGACTTTCCACAAAATAAGTTTTAAAAAGCTTTTATGCATGCAGGTTATATTTTTATGTTTAAGCTGCACAGCTTTATAGCTTTATTAATAGCTCAGTTCAGAGTGCCAAAATGATCATTGTCTCGGGCTCATCCTACTGAGCAAACGCCACGCTAACTCATACAGTTAACGGAGAAAAGTGGGCACATATATCTACATCGTTACTACAGTAAGGAGTAGAGACACCTGCTGCCACACAGGCCGGTTGTTACGCTTATGAGTCAGGTTTAAAACTCCCATTAGTCTGGTCCTAACTCCCAGTGGAACACCCCACCACATCCTCCTCTTTTTTATTTAAGTTTGTGAACATACAATGTAAAAAGACCCACTTTTCAAAGTTCAGTAAATGCATGTTTGTTGAGAATAATATGAATAATCTCATTAAATTATTAAGATTATGATCATTTGAATCAAAATACTGTCTTCATCCTTGTCATGGTCTTTGTCTTCTTCTTTTGCCCACTCCTTTTAGCGGTTGCCACAGCAGATCATCTGCCTCCATCTCATCCTATCCCAATCATCCTCCTCTGTCACACCAACCTTCCTCCTTCACTGCATCCACAAACCTTCTCTGAGGCCTTCCTCTTTCCTGCCTCATAGCTCCATCTTCGACATCCTTTTCCCAGTATATTCACTACCCCTCCTCTGCAAGTGTCCAAACCATCTCAGCATCGCCTCTCTGTCTTTGCTGCCAAACTACTCAACCAAGATTCCAAAATGCTGGAGTTACTTCCGCTAAAGGAAGTTATGTTTTTGGTAGCAGCTGTGTGTCAGTCTGTCTGTAATAACAATAACTCAAAAAGTTTTGAATTAATTCTGATAAAACTTTGTGGGGGTGTAGAGTAGGGTCATGTTAACAATTCATTAAAATTTGGCTTACATCCACCGAGGTCATCAAGGTCAACTTGATGATTTATTGGTTGAAAATTGACAAAAAGCCTTATAACTTAGAAACTATGATTCTTACAAGTGTGGTGTGTATTGTCAACATATAGAAAGTACCGTATATGTATAAAGGTTTAGAAATGTCACATTTGACCTCCTTCATGGTCAATAGATTGATCTTAAGGACAAAGTGATAATAAAAACTGTTTCTTACTGTTATTTTACATATTAACAACAAATAGGCATATAGGGAATGTTTTATGAAGATTCTAAATATGAAGTTACATTGGACCTCTGACCTTTTCTTCAAGGTCAAATATGGTCAAACTTTCATAAAAAGAATAAGCTGTCTAGTTAGTATGACATATACTGTAGTATAATATTATATAATAAGTTCAAGTTATTCATGTCCAGTTATTTACAACTCAATACCTTTTATTCATTATCTACTCCTATATAATGTTTATGTAATCAAAGTAAATATCTCTCATGCTATTCTTATTCAATTCAGTTTTATTTATCTAACACCAAATCACAACAAACAGTTGCCTCAAGGCTCTTTATACTGTAAGGTAAAGACCCTGCAATAATACAGAGAAAACCCAACAGTCAAAACGACCCCCTATGAACAAGCTCTTGGCAACAGTGGGAAGGAAAACTCCCTTTTAACAGGAAGAAACCTGAGCAGAACCAGGCTCAGGGAGGGGCAGCCATCTGCTGTGACCGGTTGGTGCTGAGGGAGAGAGACAGGACAAAAGACGTTATCTGATTGTTAACTGCACCACAAACTTCTTAGAGTACATTTTTAAAACTGAATACTGCGCAGAGAGTGAGCTGCCTTAGTGGACGTTTGTGCTTTCAGAGTGTTTCTCTGTATTCCAGCAACAACTTAACATATTATAACCATGTCCGATTGTTCTTTAACCAAAAAGTTGTACTCCAAACCTTAGCCACGATGTGTGACGCCAGAGAGCAAATTGTACCGTTGTGTTGATGCAGGTCTTGACTGAAAAATGAGTTTTACGTGTGCAAGATGGCAATTAAGTGTTTTTGAAGAAGCCTCAAGTTGCTCAGCGGGGCAGATTTTTCAGGCCAGAATGTAATATAAGGTCAGAATGTAATTGAAGCCGGTGTCAGGAGAACATCCATTTCACTTTGTAAGACAAAGCAGTGCGCTCTGTAACATGTGGCTGCAAACTGCACGACCACCAAGGGGAATCGATTGCACGCAGCGCCTGCATGTGCGGCCCCCAAAGTCAGCTGGTTCTGATAACTAAACAACAATAAAGAATGCTGAAAAACCCATTTCAACATTTTGCTGCTTTTGACTCCCACTTAGTGGTACAAGTTTAAATTAAGAGTTTAAAATAATAATAATAATAATAATAATAATAATAATAATAATAATAATAATAATAATAATAATAATAATAATAATAATAATAAAAGCTTATGGTCAAATTTCCAAACACTGACAACTAATAACACATATTTGACAGCGAGTCAAATATGTGACAATTTTTTGACAATTGGAGCTAAAATTTGGCAAATGAATGATTATTTGTGTTACATAATAAAGATAAGATAGACCCTCCTGGTCAGCTGGGGTCATTTCAGTTTACATGTGTCTGCTTGGGTTTTCCCCTGGACCTCCAGCGTCCACAGTCAGTAAAGTTGCTCATTCATAATTGGCCGTAGGTATGAATGTGAGCATAAATGGTTCTTTGTCCCTCTTTGTTAACCTTGTGACTGACTGGTGACCTGTGCAGGGTTTAACCTGCCTTTTGCCTGTTGTCAGCTGAGACAGGATTCCTCCCCGTGACCTTAAGTTGGATAAGCGGTTAAAAAAAAAAAGAAATGGATGGATGTTGCAGAATGTTTAATGCTCAATTTTTCCAAGACAGACAAAAGTGAGTCAGAAAAACAGAACCGTTTTATTCAGTTAGAGGATATGAACCAGGCACGCTGCCTGGAGTTTGATCCCAGTATTTCCCTGTGATTGGTTTAATGCAGGCAAGCCTGCAACTGGCCAATGGCTCTCCTCCAGCTCCACCAACAAGCATCTGGATGGTTACTGCCGCCGAACAAGTTGGGCTGACCAACTTATAATGTTATCCAGATGTTATCTGGATAAGCTTATCCTGATGTATTTAAAATGACAAGATGACCCCTGGTTCGTCTTCCAGCAGATCACCACAGATTTACAGTTTTCTCCGAAGTGAATGCTGGACTATGGGCTCTTTAGGAGTAGAGTATTGTTGGAGGACAGTGAGGGAACGATGGCTCGTTCTGTGAGTTGGCTGTGTGTAAAGCAGAAATGCTCAGACAAATATATGTCCAAGTTTGTGTGCATGAATGTCTTTTTGCTATGAATTGTAAACAGCTCAACAAAGGCTGCTTATATTAAAATGCATCACCCTGCACGTTGTTCTTTCTGTCTTCTGTTCCTCCCTGAAACACTTTCTGACAGTAAACCTGTTTTCTAACGGTACTGTATTAATAGTGTTCATAAAGACTAGCTTTACTGCCTAATGGATAGCTCACAGTCAGTCTGTGTGTGATTAATTAGGCAACAAACTCAGCATTTTTATGTTCTTTGTTGTGCTTTACCTTAATAAGAGCAGCGGCGGCAGCGCGAAGAGGACGTTGTCGGTCTCCCCTAACCAAACGTGCGATTTGTCCTGTTGTGTCTGCAGTTGTGTGTCATCCTGGAGCCCATGCAGGAGCTCATGTCAAGGCACAAGACCTACAACCTCAGCCCCCGGGACTGTCTCAAGACATGCCTATTCCAAAAATGGCAGAGAATGGTAGCCCCACCAGGTAACTACCCATTACTTCCAGTCAAACAAATAACTCACACAGGTTTAGAGGAGTGTGTTTTCTGTACTTTACTATGCAGTTCATGTAATAATAATTAATTAAAGTGAGCATTTGATGTCCCAAACGGCATTAGCTACATTGGATAATGACAACATTTTCTTAAATGTTCGGATCCAGGCCCAAGATCTAATTGTTTCCTCTGCTGAGCTTTTAAGTTCCCTGCTATCCTTTTAACGGCTTTTAATTCCATCCTATCACTCCGTGTGGGAATATGAATATTTTTGCTCAGAATGTGTTTTCATTGCATCATTTATGTTCCCAAATTTGCCATTATATGTCTTAATCCCTTAAATATGTTTTGCCTGTCAGGTATATGAAATTAATCAGAATTCAGGGTTGCCTCTTGAATCTCAGCCTTGCCAATCTTAACGAGCCTCTTAGCTTTCTATGATTGATGTTTGCAGGGTGGTTTCTGAAAAGTACCAGGCTTAAATTGGCTGTGCGGTTCTTAAGCTGGAGAGAAGGAGTAAGCTGAGGTTTTTTTTTTTTTTTTTGGACACATCGGAGTGGCTGCAAATTACAGCAATGCTTAGCGAGGCGTGACGAGATGTCTTTAAAAACCAACACCAGTCAAAAAGCCTTTGACTCAGACCTGTGTAACTTTAATTAAGAGTGCTGGGTGTAATCAAACTAGTAGATCCAGCTCCCTGGCCGGCGGCTCCCCAGCGTCGACGACGTTCTTCAAAGAAAAGAAAAAAGAAAACAGAGAGAAAAAAACATAGAGAGCATTTTATGAATATAAAGTCTTTTTTTTGGGGGGGACTCCTATATTGATGGTTAATTGTACTTATGGAAGAAAAATACAGTTTGATATGAAATCCCCTGCGGCTGTTAAAGAGTTATCATACACTGTATATGCACGCGTGTTTATTGTGTTATTTGGTTTAGTGGCCTCTATGTGGGAATTCTGGCTCTGACACACTGTGTGAAAATGAAGTCCGATTCTTCCTTGAGGTCAGGGATCCTCTCCGCGCGTTTTACCATCTGTCTGTATTTTGACATCGTGGTTGCCTGATCTTTGCAGTTTAGCTGGAATTGGGGTTTTCCTTATTGGTAGCGTGTTATTCTCCTTTTTCCTGCAATTCTTCTCCAGCTTGGAAACGGGTTGGGATTTAGCCAGGAAGGAAGCCACAGGCGCATTTATGCTCTGATAAGTCCTTTTGGTGGAAATGGAAGTGATTTTAGTGCGTCACTGGTTCAGCATCGGAGGAAACCAGTCGGATAACAGAAATGATTGTCTCTGACAATGGGCCCGTTTTTTTTTTGTTTTTCTTTGTTTTTCGCACACACGTCTGTCAAAGTCAGGAATCAAAAGAGAAGAAAGACTGATAAAAATTCCTCTTGTTTTGCCTCTGATTTATAGTTTCAGTTTTGTTTGTATCATGAGTCGATGGTTGTTATAACTGAATATGAAAGCATCTCCCTTGGTGTGATTAGTAAGAACCTCGAAAAATGTATTTCATTTTCAGACATCTGTTTGAAGATCACAGCGGTGTTTTCTTCTCTCTCTCTTGAGATTAAAAGGAATAATGTTTTCTAACAAATGTTGGCAGGATTTGCAAAATCTTGTATTCATAAATTATGCGCTACATAAATTATTTTGTTAATACTGGAAACACTAAGATCTCTATTTAACCTGTGCCAGTGTTTTATATCTTTTTTAATAATAACGGTTTCATGATTTAATTGCACTTTCATGTATGGGTCTTAAGTAGAATAATATATCTCTATTAAGTTGCCCAGTGGTGTTAAGTAGCATCTGCATAGCACTGAATGTTCAATTATTTCTCTCCCTTTTCTGTGTTGTCGTCTCTGATCTCCTTTTGTCTTAAATTGTTTTAAGAAATTATTCAGTCTCCTGAGTAAAATAAAACTAATTTTGGCTCCGGTTTCAGCTGGACACCCACAGAACTTCAAAACGGAAATATTTCCCACAAATCACAAAAAAGGTATCTTCTCTCTTACACTGTCAATTGTCTGTAGTCTTATATGAAAGTGGCACCCCGGTGCTCACTGCCGTGCACTGAAATACATTTTTGTGTGCAAGTTTTTCATGGATGCTCAACTGCATGTCGATAACGCGGTCCTCATACCTGCACTGAATGACAAAAAAAGATGCAGGTTAGATGATGCATGTTAAACCGCGCTAACACAGAGTGATTAAAACTATAACACAGCCATGCTCGGCAATTCAGACGAATGTGCAAGAATGCATACATAAAAGCATATTTAGTGAGACAAACACAGATGGGCTTTCTGCCTCACTAGAGCAGTTTTAATCTGGTTCATGCCATTGAGGAACACCGCGCTGGGTGCTTTGCCGAAATCATTAACAAATTTACATTACGATGAGCATCGGGGTCCATTGTTGAGCATTTATGCAAAAAACAAAAAAAAGGGGGGTTCTTTCTTACTAGTGCATGTCTTGGGAGATGTTAACACTTGTGTGGTTTCAGCTCTGAAGAAAACAAAACGTGGGTTACTGTCGAGTTTGTGCAGCACGTCTCTGTGTGTGAGCTTTCTGCATGCTTGCATGTATACAGACCTTTTGAACGTCCGTGTTTTTCGGGCGTCTGACTTTGACAAAACTTTTACTCTTTGACCTCACGCACGTATACACACCGCACACACCCCTACACCTCGTCTCCGTCTGTATGCATTATGTTCTTGGCATGGCCTCTGTTTCTCTTTGCTGGTCGCGCCAAAGCTGAGCCTGCCCGACAGACAACCACGAAGAGGAGGAAACGGAAGAACTCAGCCAGCAGCGCCAACAGCAGCGTGGGCACCACTGCCAGCAAGAAACGCAGCCCCGCCACCAACTTCAGCCTCTCCAGTCAGGTACCTGTAAGCATCAGCGCCACTTTCCCTCCTCTTTTTTTTGTTTTTTTTGGGGGTTTTTTGTTTTCTAAGTCTCACCATGCAAGTTTATGGGGTTATAAACAGGCACAGGAAATTCCAAATTCTATTGCAGCTATTAGGCTTAAATTATTTGCCCAAATGAGGGGGCAAATCCAGAAGGAGAGGGTAACAAAGGAGCTAAAATCTGTGTTTTGAGACAAAGAAACCCTGTGGGATGTGAATGAAAACATCTGTCCCCAAAAGATAAAGAGAAATAACATAAAATACAGTGAAAAAGCAGGTTTACGAAGAACAAGCAAGAAAAAAAAATGGTGAATGAAACTCTTCTGCTGCTGCTTTGCGTCACATGTTGTAGCTACATGTTTAATTTTCTTCGAGTGTACAGTATCTCAGAGTAAACTTTAAGCTTGTCAGAATATGCATGCTCGAAAAGACCCTTCTGACCCCGGTGCTCAACCAAGTGGCTGTAGCCCGGAGGTTTAAGAAAAAAAAAAGGTTTGAATATCAGGACCAAATGGGAAAATGTGGGTGGGGTAAGTGACACTCTGCCCTCTCTCAGCCACCACACTTTAAATGCCCTTGAGCAAGAACCGGAACTCGCAACTGTCCAGAGGACTGGTGGCTAGCTACACTTGTACTCACATGAATGTAACGCGGTGCACTGCTGTGAGAGAGCATCTCAGATATAAACAAAGACAGTCCAGGGAAAACTTCAGGATGCCGACTGCTGCCCTTTGAATGAGCTTTCTTGTTTGAATCCTTGGAGTCCAGCAGATGTGGGATTATTGAAGCTGATGCCAATATCCATGTACTGTACAGATGCATTGAGCAGTGTTATTTTTTTTTAATGCAAACACTTGACTCACTTGCTTTTGAACCTTTTTTTTTTAAAATATAAAGCAGCTAAACAATAAACTTTAAATAGTAGTAAATGGAAAATAACAGAAATATTGAGAAGTCGCTGCAAATTAAATGAATACAAATGAAACAAATATATAAAATGAAAAGAAAAGAATGTAAGCGGTAACCCAGATATTGCATGTGTAAATAGGTATGTTATTAATGAATCTCATCTAGTGACGGAATAATCCATTTTTACACCATAAATGTAAAAAAAAAAAAAAAAAAAGTCAAATCAAGAAATTCCAAAGTAAACAGCATTCAGATCAACACTGAACACCTTTACTTAATGCAAAACTAATTGCGATTGTGTATGAATGCCTGATTTAGCTGCAGGTCTCCATAAAAGGCCACTTGACACAGTTAGAGGTTAAATAGCCTCTTAAACAGCTGAGTATCACACCACACGCTTGGCACTCCCCTCGAGGATTCGATGCCATTGTGCGAGTCTGCAGAGGCTGCGCTGTCATTCCATACGCTGCTCATTATGCACACACTGTATTATATTTACACTACAACATCCAATTTACTGTTCTGTAGCCACACTGGTGCGCTGTTTTTTCAACACACGTTTCAGTGCCATCGAGAGTGAAGCCAATTCCAAACATAAAAGGAATTTATTGACATTAAAGTGTCGCCAGTTAGCATTAATGTGCGGCTGTCTTGTACACACGACTAATGCTGCTTAATGGGAAATGTGAGGGTTCTAAAGTCTTTCCATATGGTGAGTGCAGAACAACAACCAGGTCTCCCAGAAGTTGTGTTCATATACTACTAATTTGCTTTGAAAGAAAACATAAAAATCTTAGAGATATTTTCTGCAGTGTAGTAAACTCATGCGTGTAAGCACTGCACGCAGAGTGATGTATAAAGTGCAGGACACTGGAGAGTGTCTGCGGTTAGGTTTAGGCAGTAAAAACAAAAAAACAAAAAACTGTGGTTTCAGTGCAGTTTTAATAAAGTAAACATGCAGTGCGGTGGTTCGTATCACTTTCGACTTTTTCAATATTTGACCAAGATCATAATCTTTTTCCAACTTTGACCGAGTCCTTTAAGTTGGCAAAATATAACCACAAAAAAAAAAGTTAATGTGTTCTTTAAAACTAGTAGAGATATTATATTCCAAAAGTGGATATGATAAAGGGAGAAATGTCCTCAGTGACCATATTTTGCATTGTGGCAAATTCAGTAATTAACAAGAATTTGAAGGAAATGCAAGTCGTTTGTGGGACACAGGGTTTAATAAAGGGACATTTCTGAACTTTACATCCCATTAGGGTGAATCATTTTCATGCTGGATCGAATGGCTACCTCTCACTTTATGGAGGGCTTGTTTATATGCTGCTTTTCTTATTCTTCTTGTTTTTCTAATTTTACTCTTGAATAAGGAACAAACTCTGGGTCACCTCCACACACACTCGCACCGCACTGACCCTCCATGTTCTGTCCTGTGGTTAGCCGTCTTTTTACTTTTGTTGCCCTCGCTCTCCTCTTTTACCTCCTTCGCTCCATCTCGCACATAATGTACGTCTCACACACATATACACAAAGCACGCGCAAATTGTTTTCTCTCTAGAAGGCAGGGTGGCTCTGTGCCAGCTCTCATTATTACCGATATCTGTATACACCCTCCACCCCCCCAGCCCCTTCCTCCGTCTCATGCACACCCTCTGCTCCATCACTGCCCCCATCCTCCCCACCACCTCCTTCCCACACACACAAACACACACACACACACATACACACACACACACACACACACATACACCAGCCGTACCACTCATGCCGTGCATTCACACGCCTCTTAAAGACTGGCAGCGTGGCTGGTAACATGCTGGTTACATATGTTGCGCGCCTGCTGTCTTTGTCTGAGAAGTTGTTCGTTTGTGGCTGAACACAAGCCTACGTGAGCCCAATAACAATAAGGAGTGGACCCTCACAAGGGGAAGGGGGGGGGTTACCAGCGGCTGGAGAAGAGGAGGTGTGGGGGAAGGAAGGTGGTGGCGCGTTGGTGGTGTGTTCATGGAATGAGCAACACTGACCTCTAGTGGTTCAAATTAAGTTTTGCGGAGTGTTGCTTCTTTTACCCAGCGAGCCTCTCTGGCAGCATTTCCCAGTTAATGCTCATTGTGAGACTGGCACACAGGGAGCCAACAGAAGACATAGTGTTGAATAAACTCCTAACCAGCTGTCCATTCACTGAACATAAACAAGAGAGCCGCCACTGAAGAGAATTTAAGAATTACATTCAGGGCTCTACACTGAGGAAGGAATTTGAAGTCAGAGACAACACACTTTTTTTCATTATTTATAGCCACAGACATAACTCCTATGTATGCTTAAGACTTGCCTGACAATTTTGAAGTTGGCCGTGTTGTTTAATAATTCCACTCGTCTGATGACACAATTGTACACATGAAAAGACCAACAGTGAAGTGAGACACTTAAAAGTATCTATGAGACCACATTTATAATAAATACTTCATTTATGCACACTGGTGACCTGAATGTGTTTTTATCCGCCACTGAAAATAATCCCCAAGAAGTGTGATGTTTATTCCTGTTCTGATAAAAACTATTAGGTTATAGGATTTTTTTTTTTTTATGAGATAAAATGATGAAAGCACAAACAGAAGACAGTAATGTACTGGTTAACATTGTTGTCTTACTTCATCTTATTTCTGCCGCTTTAAGGGACAGTTACCTTTTTATCCTGTTGCCATCCCCATCCCGCCAAAATTCCCACTTGTTGTTTCGGCAGCCCGAGGAGCAGATATGTTCTCTGTGCTCCTTACAGCTAATCTCTGTAAAAATATGCTAATGACACTGCTCAGTGAATGGAGGGAGCAGGGAGGCGTTCGTGGCTGCATCGGCCTATTCAAAGCCTCACCGCTTAGCTACTGCGAAAGCTAACTCTTAACGAGATGAGTAGACAAGTAGACACTATTAATTAGCTCACAATTAGTGCTCCCCGGTCTCAGACTAGCTACCAGCTGTTGTCATCGGAGGGGTTTTTTATTTTTGATTTATTTATTTATTTATTCTTTTTTTGGAGGGGGGTGCCCAGAATTGGCCAGAGGTAGGCTGACAGGCCTCCTCATAGGAACAGATGGTGAATGCAAGGCTTGTTGGCAATCAGCACGTTTTTAGCTAATGACTTAATTAGCTATGCAAATTGACAAATCAGTGTGGATATTGTCATTTAGTTGAAAAGCTCACCTAAATTAATTAGCCTGATTAAGGCATAGTGGGGTGTAGAAGTGGTCGCTGGGGGGGTTTTGGGGATGGCTTGGATAAATAAACTGCCTCTCCTCGTTGGTGCTTCCCATCAAAGATTGTGTGTGTTTTAAGTGGGTGGTGTGGGGTGTGCTAAGTTGTCTAGATTTGTTTGTGTTTACATCAGTGCTCGTTGAGTGCGATAGTGTGTTTGCTCTGCGCTCTGTGTGATTCGGGTCTGCCGCGTGAGGCTTGTGGGTGTTGTGTACATCACACGCAGGATTAATCTGCATTCAAGTGAGTGTGTTGATGTTCAGGTGTGCGACTGTACAGTAGGCTTATCTGGGTTTGTGTGCCAGTGCGGTGTTGGTCTTTTGTGTATGTGTGTTGCAGAAGAGATGGCTGAGGAGAGGAGGATCTCTTAAGCAGGGCAGCGTTGACACACATGGCCAGTGAAGCATGCGCTCCATTTAACTGTACAGCTTCTTCCCAGGTTACGATGGATGTCACTGGGGCTCGCCAGTTTGGCGGGGGGGGGGGTGCTTAGAGATGAGATACAAAGACTAACACAAAGATGCACAAATAAATAAAGCCATGATTCAGAACCCACTGATCGGTGTTCACAATGATTCACAAATTATACTCCAGTGATTGTGTGTCTGCAAAGTGCAGATGAACTTCGCTCACACATGGGGCATCCCTCTCCATCCAGATTCCTTCACATCACAAGAGCCGCGGATATCACTGGATAATGGATAAATCTCGCTCCTTTACTTCCTTGACCCTCTGTGAGAGGGCCGTCTCTGTGAAATATGTCTTACATGATGAGTATTGATTGGTATGGGTACGGAGCGCTGAGGGAATCTGCTATCTGTATGGGAAGGTTTCATTTGCGTGGGGTACTTAAAGAGGGATAGACCATACAAATTGGATCACTGGATACACCAATGTCCAAAAAAACACTGATGCGCACACACATAGTCATTCCACTGGAAGACGGGGTTGTGCGTTGAAGCTGAAAAACACACACTGTGCACACACTCCCATCATAGACCCACTGGGTATGGCTTCCTCAAAGGAAAGATGATAAAGTCTCGTCAAGTAAATGTTTGTTTTTTATGACCTCATTCTTCTATTTCCAACCCTCCGTTTTAAAATGTCATTGATTAAATTCTAATTGTGGGAAATGGACAACCTACATAATCATTTATTTGAAGTAATGAAAATGTTATTATGAGGTCTTTTCGGGTGGATCTGCGTTCATTTGATATTCAGATGGTGCATTGGTTTGAGAATTAGATGAAACAGATATGCATTAATTTCTTCTCTGGTGATTTCTCACTCACTTTAGCATATTAATTCTGACTCACCCCAGGGCTAAATACAGCCAGTCCTGCACAAAACCAAAAACATTTCATGGCTGCATGTGTAAAAGTTAATTATATTTGTATGCCAGATTTCAAAACTAGTTAGAGTCTGCTTTAAAGAATGTAAATGAGTGAAACTAACAAATTGTGTGTGTGGGGGGGGGAGTTAGTTAAATAAAAGAAAAAAGGGGAAGAACAAAAAGAGGACAAAAGTTATGAGCGTGGTTAAGTGTTGTTATATATTTATACCTCTTAAAGGAAGGTGAATTAAAAAGTGAGTGATAAAGTGACACAGCTGTGAGGACAGCTGAATTATCTTGTGACCTTTTGAAAATGTGTACCCAGGAATGAGAACATTTATGTGTTTTGTTGCTCTCGGAATGTAAATGCTATCTACTCTCTCCCCCCTCTTTCTCAAGGACGTGATGGTAGTGGGCGAGCCGACCCTGATGGGCGGCGAGTTTGGGGACGAGGATGAGCGTTTGATCACCCGTCTCGAGAACACGCAGTATGATGCCACCAACGGCCTGGATGACGAAGACGACTTTAATAGCTCCCCGGCTCTGGGCAACAATGCCCCTTGGAGCAGCAAAGCCCCCGCCGCCCAGGATAGCAAGCCCGAGAGCACGGCGCCTCAACCCTCACAGTAAAACAAAAGAAGGAAAAAAAACCCAACAGATCCTTGACTCCATGTGGACTGGACTTTTTAACCTCCCCCCACTTCCCCTGAGGGCAGTGCTTCTACGCCTCATAACATTGTACTGAATCAAACCCCCCCCCCATCTGCAAACTCACCGCCGGCATGTCCAGCCAAAATACTGTACGTCCGTCCTGGATATTTTCTTCTTCTCTGAATCACTGTAACATCTAGGAGAACACTGAGAACTGGCAGCATTGCACAGCAATATCCACAGACAAGAAATGCATACAGATTGTATGCAGCTATAATGTAAAAATAACAAGGCGTGGGATTTCTTTTTCTTTTTCTTTTCTTTCTTTCTTTCTTTCTTTCTTTCTTTCTTTCTTTCTTTCTTTCTTTCTTTCTTTTTTCTTTCCAAGAATGCAGTGGAAAATTGGGGATCAAATTCTCCTCGTTGGACCCTCAGCTGCAAACGTCTCATCTAGTGGAATACCACAGATGTGATTGGTTGACCTGCAGGTCACAAGTCATCCTGCTGATGGTAGACAGTGGGGAGGAGAGAAGAAGAGCAAAAACAACAAAATGTTTAAAAAAAAAAAATAAGCCAGCTCAAGAAAGCATAGTGTTTTTTAACGGCCACCGGAGCCAATGGAAGCATCTAACCGCATTGGAGACAAATGAAATATTGTTTGAGGCTATTGCATTTTTATTGGAAATTCAGTCGGCTGTTGGTTTGTTTCTGCTGTTGCTGTTTATTTCCATTTCCAATTAAGGGGAAATAAAAGTTCTCTACTGCTATGGACTCCTTTGAAACAAGGGAAACTCGTGTCCTAGGATTGTTTTTCCACATTACCGCGGTCGTCACAGATTGTGATTTCATGCAAACCAGTTTGATTGTGTTTGTAGTCTATTGGTATTTCGCTTCTCTCAGAATCCTTTTGCAATCACGTTGTAATTTTGCAGATCAGTATGTGAACTTTGCCGACACACGTTGACGCGTTATTGTTGATTTCTTTTCTTTTTTCTTTTTTTTTTCTCTTCCTGGAAAATTGGACTTTTTTCCCTTTAACGACCTACTCTCAAACTGATACTAAAACCTTTTCCTGCATGATTTTATAGCAATTTTATTTTTGTTTGATATATGTGCTTTATAAAACACATCAGTTGGAGTTTCCTTTTGGGTTCATCAGTTTGGGAACACTGTAACAAGGTTTGTAGCTCTGTAAATAGAGGTGGAATCTATTTTGTCCACTGTAAATCAGCCACTGAAAGCAGTTTGGACATGGCAGCTGTTTTGTTTTGTGCAGGAGGTTCAGATTTCTGTTGGGTGGTTTGGATGAGTGCTGGTTTGCCTCTGTCAGAACCCTTAACGCCCCCTCTAGCTAGTGGAGAACCAAAGCCACAATGTTACTAATGGCCACACAGTCACATGATCGTATTTGTTGTGTGCTCTGTGACATATTGTAGGGAAAAAAAAGAACGGAAAAAAAACCCCAACAATATTAACATTTTAAAGACAAGATAAAATCCCATCCACCCGACAGAAACGCTTTGAGATCCCTGTGTTTGTGTTCACACTTGTTCTTTAATCTTTGATTGAATTGATACTACAGTATATCCCTGATCTCTTTTGTTGGACTTTTGTTTGAAAATGGGCAAGAAGACAATGATAGATGTCTTTATACAATTGGATCTTATGGGTATTTATTTGTGCATTTGTAAGGAAGCTAACACGTTTCTAAATATGTTTGAGCCTAGTATTATTAGACACCATTTGTACATTATATAGCAGAGGTGTTCAGTGTCATATCTGATGTCTGGTATGTATGCTTTACCATTATGTGTGCCAATAAACCGTGCTTACAAAGGAGTTGAATTTGACTTTCTTATGCTCGATGTGTGCGCGGAGTCGCAAGTTTTCCACTGTCTGATTTTGTGTGCGTGTGTTAAGTTTAAGTTCATTTGTCTAAATTATTTAAAAGACATCTGTATAATATTGCAGGAACTCAGCAGATCAAGCTGATGAATCATCATTGTAGAATTGTTCTTTTAGTTTTTTGTTTGTTGTTGTTGTTTGGTTATTTTGAAGGTCCTTTTCACAGGTTGGAGAAAACAAAATTGTTTGGGGACAAAAGACAGGAAGATGAAGACGCAGTTTAAAGCTGCAGCTGCATATTTAAATGAAAGAGAATTCGATTTTTTTTTGGCTATAATCGTTATTTTGAGCCAATTTTCTTATTATTGCTGATTAGTAGCCAAAGCAACCCGTGTTTCTTCATACTCCCTGCATCCACAATAGGATATAATAGCACAAAAATGACTCTGCCATCTACCAAAAACACCTTCTTCACAGAGTGGCTTTCTGATGACCTTTAATGAGCATACTGGGAGATGTCTGCTACACAGGTTCAGAATGCAGTGCAGCATAATTTTAAGTATTAAGGTTCAACTATGATCATAGATGTCAAATCATTAGAGAGGTCAACTGAAATACATATGCCTCATACATACACTTAATATTAAGACCATAACTGCATGTTCATACACCACCTCCCCTTAAAATGCATTCTGGGAAATGTAAGTACATGAATAATAACTGAGGATGAAATATCTCTAGGAATGTCCTGTTCATGTTATGTTGGTATCTCACAATATCAATATAGAGTTGTTATTTAATCATAACTGCCGTTAAGGTAAATTGGCTGCACAGGGACCACAAAGACATGGATGTTATTTACTTGCTTGATAAGCAGCTAAATGTCAGGCAAATGTTCATGAGTCACATAGTTTGCATAGCAGTTCCTTTTTATATATACGGCAGCAGCATTTTGAACACTGAACAATCGGTCTAGTTATTTTAAGATATCCTTGTAGGTTTTATTAAAAATTTTATTATGTATGTGTCCACTTGAAACGACACCTGAGTTACTTAAGCTGAATAAATCCAGAACGCCGTCTGACCTGAATAATAACCCCTGAATATACCGTTCGTACCAAACTTATCCATGCAAGTCAGCAGGAGGATGCCTCAGTACTGTTGTTGGGTAGACTTTAAATTCAGGACGATTTGATGGAACTTTGGCGGCTCCACGCGGAGGATGTTGGGTACTGCAACATATTCAATTAGGTTTTCATTGTTTTCTGTCTCAGTACTACACTACTGTAGAAAGAACACTGTCCAAAATATTTGCCTTACCCTTTAAAATAAAAGTTTAACTATTTCGTGACCCAAAAACTAGATTCACTGGAAAGTCTTTAACCGTAGTTAATTTTATTTCATTCCCAATAGCACATGCGATAAGAAAAATGGTGATGCAGGGAAGAAAAGAAAACATTAGTAATATACAGCAATGTCTGTGCATACAATAAACACGTTAATAATTGAATTTCTTTATGTATAAATTAAATTTCTTCATATATGCATAAAATCTACATTTGTATTATTATTATGCACTAATGATAACGGTACTGTTAAAACGACATCATTATCCACCCAGGGTTAGTGATACATTTTTTTATTTTACCATATCTTGTTGTTTGTTAAAATGAAATAGAATGATGAAAGGTTTTCACCAAACAGGTAGTTAATCAGTCGATTAACTGACTAATTGGTCAGCAGAAACATTTTGGGAAACCATTTTCCTGAGCAGGTACTCATTTAAGTAATTTACTCCTGATAGGAAGTGGACCGTCTGGGGAAAGGCATTGCAAGAAAAGGTATGTGAAGACTTTCTTTTTGAAATATTATTAAATTACTATAGCCTGCATGTAGAGTGCGTGCTTCAATTGCCCTTTAATTTTAAAGATTTTATTCTAATAAATTATGTGTAATTAATTTGTACATATTCAGGGTACAAATTAATTACACGTATCGCCTCTGAGTAAAATTAATAAATATTAATATAAAAAAAAACAATTTGAATCTGCCTTTATCACCGTGACGTCGTACACCGTTACCTACACGGTGATGACGTTGCACAGTGCGACGCGGCGGGCCAAAGTAAAGATGGCGGACCTGTCGGGGACCGAGCTGTCAGACGAGAAAGAAGCCGAACTTGAGCTGAAGAAAAGGCAAAAAATACCATGGGAGGGCTTGCACAAGTCGGGTAAAGTCGGCATAACCCCGGAGCTGCCAGAGACGTTGGGATTTTACGACATAAGCGCTGTCAGGAGGGAACAACGGGAGCTCTCAGCAGGTAACCGTCGGGTCTCTCAAGCGGACCTACAGCTAATAACCGTTAGGCGTCCTAAATGTGGTGAACTTGTTTTTTTGGGGGGGGGGGTTGTATGCGTTCGTGCTGACACAGTGGTGGCTTCGTAAACACGACGTTTTAAATTTAAGACTAGTGTTTCAGGTGAGAGAAGCCTCGTCAGAAACGTCTGTAGTTTGTATAGGCAGAGTCGAAGCTTGTTTACAGTCGGTGCTACCGTCTGTTGCACAACTAAAAAGTGAAACGGGAGAATAATTCGCTGAGGATCCTCTCTGGTATCATCTGGATTGTGTAGCTTTGTCTTCAGTTAGTTTGCATGGCTCCATAACATGCTTCCGCATCTGCTTTAGGTTTCTCGGTACGTTATCTCATACCACATATTGCAGGACCTGTCATCGATCAGGTTATGTGACCTGTGACCTTTGGCTTACATCAGTTATTAATATAAGATTACGTTTGATAGTGACTCCATAAAAGCCCAAATTGACTCCTTGTCAGTCTGTGGCTTTTCCGTATAAAAGTATAAATATTTTTAAGTGGGGTTTTAATCGATAGAAATAGCAGCAAAATTCACAGACTTTGTCTAAATTATATGCCGGCCAGTTGTGCTTACATGTGTAGTCATCACCTGCCGGCATCTTTTGAGCTCCTATCAGAGATACTATTAACTAACTAACTATCAATCCAGCAAATACCTGGCAGAACATTCATTGATGTAAACAGTGTTTCAAGTTGGTCAATATTTGACTAAACTTTGTTGTCAGTAGTACTCCAAAAACACAGCTTTCAATATTGGTGAGTAGACCACACACTAAGGTGGCCCATAGTGAGCCAAAATAAAATATGCTGCTTAATTAATCGCTCTGGTGTGCTCCCTTTTCATCTTTATTTTATTTGAACATTATGAATTGATCTAAGTACAAGGGGTGGGTCTAATTAGGCAAACACTGCTGAATAAATACATTGTGGCTTAGGTAAGCCACTGCATATGTCCACAATAATGGATAAGATTTAACAGATTAAACAGCAGATATTGCCAAATTCTACACACAAACCTCTTCATTTTTATTGTGATAGGCTGACAGAAGTCGTGGTAGATATTTTTCATAGTTTTTCATAGTTTTCTGATATTCCATTAATTAAGCAAATAAAAGATTAGGGCTGCTCAATAATGGAAAAAAATAAAATCACGTTTTTTTAAGTGTTAAGGCATTTGATGAAGAGTAAAAGGAACGAAAACAAGAGCAGCGCTGCAAAAAAGAACTCAGAAAAAAATCATTGCTTTATCTCAATTATCTTGTTTTTATAACTGTTGGAAGCCATAATTGTAACTGAATTTATATTTCAATTAATTGCAAAGTGTAAAAAGATTATTAGTAAAATATTGAGCACATTCTTTGATAATGATAGGAGTATTACTGTAGCTGCAGCCCTAGACTCATTATGTGTAGCCATAGATGTTCATTTTTTTAAGAGCTGTTCTTTGAAGAGTCCATTTCAGAGAGACTGTGTATCAGCTTTTCAAGTCTGTATTCAGATTGCATTGAATCAAACAAGCAAACAGCCCCAAAACGCTCATTAAAGCTTCACTTTTTAGTTTCCATCATGCAGAGAAGTTTCCTCCTCTTTCACTTTTCAGGGTGACTGTTGGAGTTCTCATTGTGTTGACAGCTGTAATTGTTGCAGACAATGGTTCAGTCATAACACTGTTGCTCTCACGTTGTTCCAGATCCGTCGTTGACACGTTTCATTTGCACCGAGCTCACCAGAGGTTACTTCCTGGAGCACAATGAGGCAAAGTACACAGAGCGCAGGGAGAGAGTTTACACATGCATGCGTATTCCCAAGGAGCTTGAGAAGGTAATGTATAGTAACAGCCCTGAGCTCATCTGCCCTATTTTCTCTGTCTGCTGTCATTCCCAGCAGCAAACAAAAAGCATGTGATTATTTTACAGGCAATCAGCCTCTTAGCCTCCTCCTCCTCCTCCTTCTTCTTCTTCTTCTCCTTCTTCTAGCTGCTAGGAGAAGGAGGAGGGTAGCCACAACACTTCTTAAACCTCAGTCATGTTCTGCACTGCTTCTGAACTTATTCTTTGGTCGTCAAATGAAATAACTCCAATCAATTGCTATATTATTATTAGCATAAACTTCATTTAATATCATAATAAATGTTGTTTTATTGGCATGTGGCCATTATATGGGTCATTCAATGAAAAATCAATGCATCCCACCTGACCCCCTCACAATTAGCTGATTTAGCTTTGACACTTTTAAGTTCACATTATTTTTTTTCCCAGGTTTTATGAGCCCTCTTAACTTTTTAAGTACAAGAGCCACATGAACCTTTTTAAGGCTGAAAAACACATTAAAGTTCTGTTAACCCTCTATGAAGTTACAAGGCATCAACAATGAAAGAAAATATTACATGAATTAAAAAGCACCAGATGTACGTACTTAGAGGGCCTGTAACTTTGAAACACTATGATGGTTAAACTTTTGTATGGTTTAATTAAATCTGTATGTATGTTGTTGTGTGGAAAAGCCCAGCTAATTCTGAAGGTTTGAGGTGGGAACCTTTCTCAGATTTGACTGATTTTATGATATGTAACTGTTAATTTGCAAAGTTAAAAACTATTTTCAATAATGAAAAACTATTAATAATTAAAATATTTATTAGGTAGACACACAGCTGTAAGAAAGTTATCTTAGTTCACAAACTGACACTAGTACTTTTTGGTATTTTTGTTGTTCTTCTCATTAATCACCAGGGGGCAGTGTTGGAACGTAAAACTTGATTTCATTTTTACCGCAGCAGCTCAACATTTTGTTGACTCTTTTTTCCATACATCATACATTTTTAATGGCATCTCTAATTGACTTGTATTTCTTCAGAATATATCATTTAACCTGTTCAAAACTGAATCTTAAATTAGAGCAACGCCCACACAGTTACACACAGCCTCATGTGTAAGTTATTTTTATGATTTCAGAGTTGAGAGGACCCCTTCTCAGCAGCTCCGTGTCCTGACAAGCCCAGGCTAACATGTCTCTTATTGGTTTTTCTGTTTGGGGAGGGGGGTGGTGGTGGAGGAGAGGAATGTGTGTAGCCACAAAATGCCTCAGAGACTCCACTATGTGAAACAGACTAACCGCCTTCAGGGTAGCTCAAGAGGCAGATGGGCAGAATCGACCAATGAGAAACGAATCCTCCCACCAGGTTCTGCCAGTAGTTGTTGCCTTGCCGTTTTTCCTGTTAGAAGCAGGAAAGAGATGTGAGATGCATTTCAGTGCATTTCTTGTAAAACATTCCTTTGAGAATGATGATGTAATGGCTCTTCACATATGGGAAACTGTAAAGGTATGTGTCTGCTGCATAATAAAGGGTTAGGGTACTTTTTCCTCTTTATTTTTTTCTCTCACATATGGGGGTTACAGCTCCTCCTTACCTTTTTCCTTCCACTTCATAAAAGACAGATATTTAAAGATGAAATCTGGTTTTGCTTTTTTTTAATATTATCTTATTCTATTGTATATTAATTAATAGTTCAAATTTGCTTGCGCCCTTCTTTACCTCCATATTCCCATTTGTCTTTCTTTCTTAATGCTCATCGATCACTGTTTAACCTTCACACTTATAGTTTGACTTGGAGATGTTGTTGTGTGACTTTTCCAGCTGATGATCTTCGGCTTCTTCCTGTGTGTGGATGCCTTTCTGTACGTCTTCACCTTATTGCCCCTCCGGGTGCTGCTGGCCCTGCTCCGCCTCCTCACCCTGCCATGCTGTGGCTTCAGGTGAAATACACGCACTCCTATAAGTGTGCAAAGAAAGTCTAATTATGTCTGTATATCAAAAGAAAAAGAGAAGATGCGCTTTATTTATCCCAAAGGTTAGAAAATTACTGTGTTACAGCAGCCAAGATATTTGACACAAGCTATAACAAAGTGAGGTTTAATAAAATAGAATAGCTCAATAAATAATAAAATAAATAATAAAAAAGAATATAAATATATATATATATATATATATATATATATATATATATATATAAAACTGAATGAAAACTGACGTCACGGAAGCTCTTGCGCCATCTAGTGTTTTTGTTACGTAAAGCACATAATAGTGCAGCTTTTCAGAGTGTGGGGAAAGGTGTGTGTATATGTATATAAGTAGCGCTAAATTGTAGACACACGTGTGGTAATAAAGTTTTTACTCATGCTTTCAACTAAATTAAAAGTGTGGCAAATCTATTTCAGCTTATTAATTTGTGCCTTTAAAATAGCAGTAGTTTTTGTGGGTTTCTTCAGTTTTTCTTCACTTTCAGTCTCTCAGTTTTTGTTTTTTGATAGTACTGCAGACTCACTCCATGATGGTAAGAGTAACATACTCCAACACTTCCTTGATGGTATTCTGGGATGAATAACATTATAAATATCTTAAGTGTTAACATCATAGGAAATAAAATAATCACTTCTTTATAGGGATGCATGCATATGTAAACATATGAAGTCCTAGAAGTTGTGCTCAGATGACTGTAAGTTCACATTTGTCAGAAAGTAATAAAATGCTTGCCGTTTGCCTTTAAAGAATCTAGATCTTGGACTGACTTCCTTTTTTGATTAACTCTCTTTGAGCTTCACCTTGATTGATATTATGAATCTGAATCAGGTAAAGTCTTTTAATACTGACCTGAGCCTCAAATGAAAGGCTTGACTGTGCTAGCATTTCCTTTCTTTTAACACGAACACACTGCAGACTGTATATAAAAGACGGAGGTAGCACCTGAAAAGTGAAGCAAATGCAAAAGTGCCTTAAACCTGCATTCTTTCATTTCCAGAACAGGGTGCGTCTGTGTAGAACATGATATTAAGTTTTTTGTGTGTTGTTTTGTTTGTTTTAAAAAAAGAAAAGATAAAGCAGGGTTTGCTTTAGGGTGGGCCTGTCTTGTGATTGACGAGGGGGCAGTGTCATGTGATTTCTCAGTCAGCTCAGCGCCAAGATGGTGATGGCCAAAATGCACAGGACTGCACTAAGCAATGGCTATGTCCATCTTTCATATACAGTCTGTGGGCCATGTGTAATAATTTACTTTTTTAAATAGAAAATACCTATTAAAAGAGCATGAATGTACCTGTCTGAAGTGACGGTCAATATTACCTGAGTTTAATTAGTGTCTTCAGTATCCACTGAAGATGCTAATTCTAGATACTTATGTGTTTTCTAAATAACACCATATATAATTTCCTTTATCATGTGGAGCAAAAGACATTTTGTGGTGTCTTTGCATCACTTTTTGAATATAACGCTCAAGATTTGGCTTTTTTAATTTTTTTTATTTACAGATTTAGACAATCTTGATATTTATTTGATAATGTTTCTCCACAACAAAATATACAAAGCTCTGGTTTGTCCCAGTACTCTGTAGCTTTTAGCCAACTGTCAGTTCACATTGTTGTGATGTACACAGTACTTGATAGTATATTGTCTCCCCTTGCCTTCCTCCCTCTGCAGGGCACGCACATGCCCCTACTGCAAAAGAAGCAGGTACGCTCCTACAAGCGCATCATAGGGTTCATAAACATTATCACTGTCCCCCGACATCCATTCATGGATCTTTCATCTCCATCTTGTCTGTTTAATATACAGCTTGGCACCGCAAATCATGTCCCAGTCTCCAAGGCAAAGCTGCCATGTTGGTCTCTTCTGTTTTTCTTTCTTTCTTTTTTTTCTTTGTTTTTTTCCAAACCCATCCAGGGAAAATTTGCAAAGTGTGCATGGTGGTCTCGTCCAGCCCCATCTCATAGCAAAATGTGAAATAGTCACGAAAGAACTGTTGGTCTTTATGGACATGAAATGTCACCCTTTTTTTTTGTTGTTGTTGTTGTTTGTTTTGTTTTTTTGTGACAATCGGCACAACTTTGAAACGAATGTATTTCAGTAATAAATATATTTTGTGCCTGTGGCACATATGTAGTCCAGTCTCCTCCATCATGGATACACCACCACAGGGCTTTAAAAGGAGTGGCAACCATTGTGGTTTAACCCAAATGGTGACTCTTTTCTAAACATAAGTAGATATATTTTTAATGCATAAACATAACCAAATCGTTCTTAATTCCTTAACCCATCCAAGTTCATTTTAATGCCTAAAGATAACCAAGTCCTATTCAGTGGTAATAACAT
This sequence comes from Pterophyllum scalare, assembly GCA_024447675.2. NCBI lineage: Eukaryota > Metazoa > Chordata > Actinopteri > Cichliformes > Cichlidae > Pterophyllum > Pterophyllum scalare. The sequence continues at coordinate 95,207 of JAMQGT020010997.1, forward strand.
TTGAAAAAAAAAGATCCCATCTATGACTCAAACTGTGGCCTCTGGTGTGAGTGGTAAAATGATTCACTCTAATATCAAACCCTCCAGGCTTTAAAAATGGGAAATATTAATTTTGTGTACATAGAGAAGTGCATGGAAGTCCACATGAGACCGGACAGATGAAAAATCACGTTCAGGGACACGAAACAAAGAAATAGTAATATTCATGTCCAGAAGCATGAACGGGTAAAGTAGAGGTTGTGACTTTTTTCACAAACTGCTGTGAGACTGTTCTCGTCACAGTATTGCTGGACCGTGACACAGCTGTACGCTCGCACACTGGAAGGCTGCCTGTTTGGAGCAGTTTGGGGCTTATTTGCTTTGCTTCGTGGCATCTCTGCTGTTATTTTAGCAGGAAAAAAAAAATCCGCTTTTTTAAGCAACGCTGTCACAGAAGCTCTCTGCATTCCTGATCTGGGGTTTTGAGTTAGTGTTTCAGGCTGATACGTTGCAGTGGCACAGAGTGATGGCTACTTGGAATGCAGCACATAGCTGACTATGAGACATAATAATCATGTGTGTTATGGAGATAGCGCTTGCAGACTGCAGACTATGATCGCTGTTTGGTCGAGAGTAATTTAGCAGCCGTGTGAAGCAGCTTTGCATCCAGAAAGTCTGTTTAGAATAAGACCAGTATGGTGAATAACAAAGAGCGCATGTTTTAAAGGGAAGGGTACAATTAGAACTGCAAATAATCATCTCTGTTTTAATATGTTGATTGGAATAAATTCATTAGCAATTTATCAATAATAAAAGTAATTTTCTAAGCAGGACTGGAGGAATTGTCACCTTTTCAAATGTGAGACTGTGTTGCTTGTGTTGTTTTGTACTATGATAAATTTAATGTCTTTTTAAGCGTTTTGTAGACATTTGTAGACATTTCCTTTTAGTAACTGGCTTTGTCTCTTACAGACAAAATCATTATTCCAATAAGTGGAAAAAATGATAAAATGATCATATACTGCAGCTCTGATGTGAAATGCATTTATTCTCCAAGCAACGGTCTCTTCACTCCGCTCGATCTTTTTTTGATGTCATATTGTTGTCTTGGTGCATATGTCATTAATTTATGTATTTTAAGCACTAGTACACAAATACATCTAGTGGGAAAAATACTCAAGAGTGAGGAATGCACAGGAGCTCTGATACATTTATTTCCACTGAAAGATCTTTCACATGAATGACTTCAGTGTGACCACTGGGTGGAGTCATTGCATCAGAGAGCGCTTCAGTGCGGTGAGAACATCCTCTCTGTATTATACATTTGATTCTGCATCAGATAATAAATTTGAATATCTGTATTTTTGGTGTAAACATCAGTGTTCTTCACTGTTAGGATAGCCATTGTGTTTTTTTTTTTGCTTATAAGAAAGAAAAGGTCTTTTTATTTATCTCATACTTTCTCCTCTCAGCTGTGTGCTCAGCTGTGCAGGGATTTTAAAAACGAGACGGAGACATGATTAGACTGGCTTACACATCTTCACAGGCCATTTTTTTCCCCTCACTAAGTTTGTATTCAGCTCCTAAAATAATTCAATTTTTTTTTTTTTACAACTTTCAGTCTCTCAGTCCTGCCAATCTAAAACATGATTTCTGCTTTCTTGTAATTTCTTTTTCTTTTTAATTATTCAGCTGCAACTAAAGTTACTGAAGGTAATGATGGGTATTAGAGTAGTTAACTGTTGTACTGCCATGTATTGTGAATTTCTTAGTGTGGGTTATAGTAGTTTGGTTGAAAATCAAGTAGTATTTGTACAATAATGTATATTGCAAAAAAAAAAGAAAAAAAAAGAGTAAGTCTTTGTAATTAAGATCGGTAAAACAGTCGGGCTTCGTCATAATTTATAAGTCATCTCAGCACATTAGCGTCCATCTATGGAAACAGCTTTTCCTTTGTGAAAATCTTAATGCTTGGGAGCAGTGAAGTTGGGAATTACGGATAAGCAGCCTGTGTGGTGAGAATATGAATGTAATGTATTTTTACTGCAGTAGTAAGGGGGAGTTTTGCACATACAGACCGGCCTCAGCTTACATGGAAAACATGCAGGATGTGTTGGAATAAAGCTCGCTGCCGCTCTTCGCAGTTATAGTAAATACTAAATAACTGATCCTGTGGATTTGTCAGCCCTCCTCTTTCCTCTAACAAGCTGCCACTGCCAGCCACGGCTATTTATTATAAATAAAATGCACATCTGACACATGCTGTTACCCATATGAAGATACATTACTGTCCCTGCAGTGTGTGACAATGAAGCCTGTGGGTTTTCCCCCCTCCTTCCACTCACTTGCTCACCCAACACTATTTTAAACGTTTCTGTTCAAAATGCTGCCCTAATTTTGGTAATACAACTGAAGTATGTCCATAAAGACAGATGTCCGAGGACACAGGAAATCTAGTTGGTGTAGATTAAAATGAAAAGCAGAACAAAAACAGAACCATATTAAAAAGAGAAATCTTATGAATAAGATAACTTTAGTATAAAGGCGATACTATCTTTAATATTTCATAATGTACCCTGTGTGTTATCACTCCCGGTTCCCCTTTCCTTTGTAAGCCTTATCTCGGTTTGAACAGAAATGTATTCTTGGTCCCCGCCTGTGGTGTTCTAATGTTTCCTCATATGAGATAAAAAACAGAGATCCTCCTGGTAGCAAATTAAATCTGCCTTGTGTGTACACTTCACTCAGCTCCTTTGACCACACTGTTTGCCAGAAACCTCTTACTGATGGAGAGATTGGAAAAGGGTGCGTCTCTGTGTCGATTCCGTAAATGCTTGTATGCATTTACGGTCACGCTTTTTCCCCCTGTGAAAATGTGCTTGCATTTGTCAGCATATGTACCTTATGGCTTAGTGTTGTATGATGGAGTAACACTTTTAACCCTTCTCATGTGTGCATGTTGATATATAATCTGTCTCAGCATGCCACAGTGCATTTACATACACAGGAATGGTCAAAGCAGTGCATGTGTGTGTCTCAGTATGAATATGGATACTTTGTGTCTCTGTGTGTGTGTGTGTGTGTGTTTGCGGTCAGTGGGTCGCGGCTTCTGCAGCCAGCACAGGTGTGTGACATGCTGAGAGGCCTGATCCTGGTGCTCTGCTTCTCCATGATGCATTACGTGGATTACTCCATGATGTACCACCTGATCAGAGGACAGTCGGTCATCAAACTCTACATTATCTACAACATGTTGGAGGTGACCCACGCTTCACACACTCATATCTAAAATTTGATGCCACCTTTTTTTTTTTTTTTGATCACATCATTATATGCAAGGTTGCAAAAATGTTACAACAAAGGCAAACTAGTTCAAACTTTAAGGTTAAAAGGGTTTTTACAATTTAGTATAAGCACATGTTTCTATTTTTGTGAGTATAAACTGTGTAGACCTTTGTTTAAATCTTACTTCTGGTTTCCTTGTTGTGCCCTCTACAGGCCCCCTACAACAAAGTTTCCCTCTGATTCATATGAACAGTCAGTATGTTTTAATACACCCCAGCAATAATTACAGTAGTAAGGAGTGATGGTGTTTTTACATGATGCATTTATTACTCATTGCTCAAACACCAGTCTCAGTATGTATGGAAAGCAGCGGCCTATTACGTATAGCATCCAGTGTTGCCATTTTCATGAGCGGGTGGCCCGTCCTCCCACAAAATAACCCCATCCACCCCCACCCCCACCCTTCCCTTCCAGGAAGCCAAAGGGGATATAAATACATACAAATATTAAAACAAGAATGCTATTTTTTACTTAATTTGTGTGCCCTCGTTTCATTTTAGCGCAGCGTTTCCTTAAGGTTGAATGCTTGTCAACCTTAGGGAAACACTGGCATACATAATAACGCTTAGCCCTTCTCTGTGGGTTGCAAAATGCAAAAGTTAAAAATTGGTATAGGGAAAAAAATCCCTATTATGAGCATTATGTGGTTTTTATGAGAACCTTAGAGAGGTTATGATCGTACTAACAGAATTCAGTATGAAGCATATTTTCAGCAACCTTTTGTGTGATCATTTCTGGACTAAACTTTTAGGACTTCTTGATGTAATTTGTGTCATCCTCACCATCTGATGTATTTGGGTACCTATTGTGTGACAGTGTTTTACTCTTTGTGAGAAGAGTAATTATTATGATTGACAGGTGAAATGGTCCTCTAACAGCTTTAATCCTAAAATTTAAGGTCCAGTCTTGTGTCATTGAATTTGCTGCTAAAATCATTAGGCCAGTGAAAGCATCTGTTCATACAGATAAGATAAACAAAGAAATAGCAGCAACTTGTATAAGTATTGTTATATTAAGTTAACTTAAGGTTTCATCCTTCCTTCCTCTGTAAGGTTGCAGACCGTCTCTTCTCTTCCTTTGGGCAAGACATCCTGGATGCTCTGTACTGGACAGCCACAGAACCCAAAGAAAGGAAGAGAGATAATATAGGAGTCATCCCTCACTTTTTCATGGCCGTCTTTTATGTCTGTATCCTTCCTGTTAAAGCTTCATAGCAGCATTAGGGGGTTTCTACAGTCTTAACAGGCAGGCTTTAAAGTCATCACTAAAGTAAGCCAAATTGTATTTTGAGAGCAGTATGGTGTCATTTGTTTTTTGTTTTTTTTTATCTTCAGTTTCATTTTCGATAGATGATGTGCAGTTACAGTCTCACATAATGCTTCTAGTTTTTTTGTTTCTTTGTGAACTCTCCATGATCAAGTGCTGCATGACTTAGCTGGCAGCCACCACAATTAAATTTGTCTTGAGCTCCTTTTGGCTTGAAATACAGATGGGTACCAAAAGGCAACAAAGATTAATTTCAGCTTAAAGTGAGACTGAAGGAAAAAAGGGTGTAGACAAACCTTAGCATAAAATACTTGTGCCAATAGTTTTCTTAAGCTGAAATCTCTCATTAAGATATCTGTTGCTTAATGTACATTTTTATATGCTGAGATTTGTGTTTCCAGTTAAAGGATGCTCAAGAATATCTCTATAAAAAATGTCTGCCAGTTATAGTCACGGGGGGGGGGTTGTGTTAGGCATTTAATGTATCGTTTCATTTCAGGGTTGGTCTGTTGAGGCCCTAGCATGCATTGGTTTGAATGCGTTTTAATGAGGTGGAGTTCAGTGATCATATTGTTGGTTTAGGTTGATTCAGATGTTGTTTTCCTGATTGTCGTTTCCTCAGTCCTTCATGCTATCCTCATCATGGTCCAAGCCTCCACCCTGAATGTCGCCTTTAATTCCCACAACAAGTCCCTGCTCACCATCATGATGTCCAACAATGTTAGTACACACACACACACACACACACACACACACACACACACACACACGTAGAGAGATTTGTGCATAAAAACAATATTCTGTACACCAAACTACCTGAATTGTTTTTTTTTTTAATTAATTAGACAGAAAAAAAAGGTATTTACATGCTGACGTATCCAGAAACATGAAAGTGACACATTGGTGATGAAATGTTGCTGTTGGAGCTGCAACAAGACAGTTATAGTTTGTCTTCTTCTTTTTCATAAATATGCTGACTACATTTGTTTCTTTGTTTTTCTATTCCCTCAAACACAGTTTGTGGAGATCAAAGGAAGTGTATTCAAGAAATTTGAGAAGAACAACTTATTCCAAATGTCCAACAGTGGTGAGATATCCAGTGCCCTATCAAAAATTTACAATTTTAAAAGAGCCCTGGTATAAAAATGCATATAAAAATGGTTTAAAAATGGATTTATGTTTTATGTCTCTTCCGCTTTTGTCAGTGTAAATTTTGCACTACAAAAATAATCACCAGTAAAATGTCTGTGTGTAGTAACAGAGTTCATTTAGGATCAAAACAAAATTACTTTTTTGCAAATGCAAGTAATAAAGTCAGGATGTGGCATTGTGACCCAACTTGAATATTATCAACAGATGTATAATATACATTTTATATGTACGTTGAGCATTTAGCTGATATCATTTCGTGGTCAGTATTCACACTATTCTCACGCTGCTATAAGGGGGTATCTTTTAAAAAAAAAGGAAAATATTTATGGATGGATTAAAGCCTACAAAGGTTTAATTAATCTTCCTTACATGAGGAAAACTAATGAATCTGGCTTTGGAAGAACAGCACAGGCACCATGTTTGATTAAAAAAATTTGATTTCTTTTTGTATCTCCAAAGGCAACATGTTTGGTTTTTTATTATTATTATTAATCTTTTGTAATCTATTGTAATCAGATGAGAGGGGAACACAATAGTCCTTAATTATCTGTCATTTCTTTCACTGGTCACTCACATCTTGGTCCAATGCCTGCTCATGCAGCTAAGCTTAGCTCTTGTTACCATGAGATTATTTAAACAGATAAGAGCCAAACCTTTGAAGCTGCGTGGTTTAAATTATAACAGTGAAATAGATGTTTATAGGATATAATCCCGTGACAAAAATCGTCATAACTGTGATATGCTGCTATTCTTGTATGAATAGTTATCCTCAAAACTGACAGCTTTGACTTGCTTACTCAACCTGTTTAGATACTATTTGTTTTTTTTTATTTTATCTTTATTTCACCGGGGGGGGGGACCACATTGAGATTAAAATCTGTTTTTCGAGTGTGTCCTGGGCAGATACTGAACTACAGTCGACTGGAGCGACAAACACAGCTTGTGTTCAGCTGTGGCTTGCTTATCGAATTTTCTTAACCAGGTTTCTCCGTAGTTGGGAGACTGTAATAACACATTTGTTAATTTTAATCTCACAGATATCAAAGAACGGTTCACCAGCTATGTCCTCCTGCTCATCGTTTGTCTCAGGAATATGGAGCAGTTCTCCTGGAACCCTGGTAATCATTTTTACCCCCCTTTAAACTGTGATTTTTATTTTAACCTTGTTATGTTTGTGTATTGTGTACCTATTCTTACTGCGGCCTCTTGGCCAGGCCATGTTTGTAAAGAGAACTGGTTCTCAAACACTTCACCTGGTAAAATAAAGGTTTGAAAAAAACAAAAACCTACACTTCAATACATATTTTTATATTACTATAAAAGTAATGTTTGTTTATCATAAATGCTGACATTGAACATCTTTAAAAGTTAAAAAAAAAATGTATACAAAAATGCTGAGCAGCTCCTTTCTTGCTGTTTCAGCTGACCCTTTGCAACACCTTGGGGAGTTTTCTCCAGTAAACATCAGTCAATGAGACGGAGCAAAGTGAAGGATGAGGGCTGGGAGTTTCTGTGTGACAGCTCTCTGAAAACAGTCAGCTCCTCCTGCCAATCTCAAAGTCAGACACACAGTAGATGACAGACGTGGCCTGTCAGCTGAAATCATAACACTGATGTACTAATACCAGCAGAGCTGCAGCCTCCTTTTGCTAAAGAGTTGTACGAATTACGAGTAGGTTACTTACGCCACAGTGGTGCTGTTTGAACTGCTGTTTTTTTTTTGTACATTAGAACCAAAGTGCAGCTAATACCAACTAACCCCCCCCCCCGCCCCTTTATAATATAAAAGACTGAAGGCTTGGAGGCATTTCCTCTCTTACAGTGACATGTGCAGCACAGAGTGATTCAACAAATGTGCACATCTATAGGCAAAAGCAAAGGTACAAAATACCTTTGCTGTGTGTGCACTTTTATTGAAAAACAAAACCTAGTATTGATGTGTTGTGGAATCGTAAAATATTATAATATAAAATATTTTCTAACAACGTATAGTTTGTTGGGTGTGCCGTTCAGAATGGGCTGCAACAACAGCAGAATATTGACTGAGCCCATATTTGAGCAATGCATAAAGCTTTAGCTGGTTTGTACAGTAAATAATGGAAATATAAATACGTAAACACCTTTTAAAAACCACTTTAGGACTTTACTTTAATAAGTTCTTACATTAAGTAGGGCATTGGGTCTTATAAATTTTGTAATAAATTGTAATAATTGGTTAAAAAAATTGTTTCAGTCGATTAAAAACGTCAATATTGGTTCAAGTTTCTTAAAACCTCATAAAACCTCAGGCTTAAAATTCTTTAAAATACTCTGTGTTCCACACAGCTTTTCTTTCTCTATTCTTGGTCCTCTATGATGCCAAATACAGGAGATGTTCTCATAATGACCATCTTAGGCACACAGCTCTTGCTGCGAGCACAGAAGCCCCACCCATCCGCTCCCCTTGTGTTTGCAAAGGACTCCCAATCAGAAGCAAGTTGGCTTAAAGGGAGCGCCTGGTCTTAAAGAGGAAGGAGTTAGAATGGTTTGTTTAAGACGGAAGATGATTGAGGATAAGATGAGTTTTATTTTGACCTGTAGATCATGCAAAGCTGCAGTAGTAGAATGCAAGAGTAAAAGTATGGAGCTGGAGATGAGCTGAGGATTTGCTGTTTTGATATTTTTGTATCGATATGAATTGAAAAGATTGTGATTCATCCCTTTGTCTTGGTTATATTTTACTATTTTTAAATGTTTAATACACCCCACACCATTAATTAGGAGAAGCCAGGCCTAATTGCGATCGTATCTGTAGCTCCAGCGGCCGCCCAAAGAAAACCTGCAGTCTTACAAGTTTGGTGCGTTTGAAGTCCTGCCTGGGTTGTAGCAAACGATCCTTGGAAAAAATCTGTTTAAAGTGATGTCTTTTTTCCGCCCTCTCAGATCACCTGTGGGTGTTGTTCCCTGACGTCTTTATGGTTGTCACCTCTGAAGTTGCTGTTGACGTCATCAAACATGCTTTTATCACAAAATTCAATGACATCACTGCAGATGTAAGAACTGAACCTGCTGTTCTTTCGTTCGTCAGTCGTCGCCATGACTTTCACTTCATGGAACGTGTATGATATAACGCGGCGTTCTTTTTCTCGACCATTTTCCAGGTGTACAGTGAATATAGAGCCAGTTTGGCTTTTGATCTTGTCAGCAGTCGACAGAAGAATGTAAGCAACTCCCTCTTTTTTCCACATTGCCATCATTATACTTACATAAACAGCACTGAGCCCACGCAGCTAATCAATGCAGTTTTGTCAAGTGCTGTAATTTATGCTCGTCTGTCACTGTGTAGGCTTGTACCGACTACAGTGACTCAGTGGCCCGAAGGATGGGCTTCATCCCACTGCCATTGGCTGTGCTGGTAAGAGTGACTGCAGTCTGTTGCTATTCAGGAACTAAATCCCAGAATAGTTAGTCGTTGGCACACAAACATGAGACAGAAGTTTCAAAACTCCCAGTAACTGTTTCCACAAGCTCTAAAATAAAACCCTGCTTAATGGTTCTTGTTATTGCTCAAATGAAAATTTTCTTCATAATTTCAAAGTAAAAAAGAAAAATTCCATTTCTACTACTTTTTAATTTTTTAACAGCTCAGCAGAGTGGTGATCAGTTCAGTGAAGGTGCAGGGAGCGCTGTCATACACCTGTGTGTTCCTCTTTTATCTCGGGTAAGTCTATTTAGATTTGTATTGCTAATGCTACAGTGTGATTTTTATTTTTTTTTAAATTGCCAAACTCAGCAACACGAGTGAGCTTTTAAGCCTGATATTACCATTCTTATTTTACTGAAGATTACGTTTTAATTTTAAATACGTTGCAAGTAATTTAATCAGACGTGAAAAGTAGCTTAAGGAAAGATTGATGACTGAAACAGATTTTGTGCTAATCTGGTGATAAGATATTACAAAACTACAGGCTTAAACCACTACGTCACAGTTCATACTCTGTTTATTTTTTAATATTAACACGGCGTTCATTTAATCACCAAATATTGAAATATTGTCATTCTTTGTTTAATTATAGTGCGCCATACATGCACAGAGACTCACACAAACGTAGGCCCACGTTGAGCATACAAACATGCTTGCGCAGTCTCACGGATGCACGCTAACCCATGCAGGCACTGTCATAAACACACATTCAGATTCAGAGACACACACACACACAGTTACATAAGCATTAACATTGTGCTCTCACATCCTCCCTTTGCTGAGTTGCTGATAGCTTTGCTCATTCTCATTTGCCGGATCCCATCAGGGCACGTACCATTGAAGAGTTTCCCTCAGGGTGAAGAATACAATGTTGTCATCTCTAGTGCCATCTCTGGCCTTCCCTATCCTCTGATTTTAAAAATAGCCCTGCTTTGAACAGACCACTGTGGCTTGGCAAAGATTCAGCCGCGCTGACATGCTCTCCGTTCGAAACACCCTGTCACAGCAAGCAGTGGTCCACAGACCCAAATGTGTCTGTCTCTCACTCATCACAGTGTCAGAGTCTCGGCCTCGTAGCAAAGCCCACAAACACAGAAGGACAGTGCACACTAACATCCTGGTGTAAGTGGTGGGATGTGAGAACTGGTGATTGAAGCCAGATGGTAAAAGAGATTCGTTATAGCTGTGGCCTAGTTCAAGATAGCGTTGTGATAACATTTCAGCACTAAATGACAAGAAAGAAAGCTGCAAGATGGATGGTAATTTACCAAGATACTACTGTGAAATGTTTGTTTGTTTGAGCAGCTTTTTATCTCTCTAGACTTGTTGGTTGGTGCTTCTGAAGCTCCACAGTAGTTGCTGAAGAACAGAAAAGGTTTTGATTCCCCCCCCCAATCAAATATGCCCTGCTCTGACTGCACTCCTCTCCCTCTGTAGGCTGGTAACGCTCAAAGTGTTGAACAGTATTGTGCTCCTGGGGAAATCGTGTGTTTATGTTAAGAGAGCCAAAATGGAGGACAAACTGTTTGAGAGGCCCTCGACTGCTCCGTCCTCCTCTGCCAAGAGCCCCAGCAAAGCTGACCCAGCCAGGTGTCGCACGCCCTCAGGTAAAAAAAAAGAAAAACTCAAAAGACTGAGAGGAGGAAAAAAACATTACACGAAACAATCTGAGATATGTTATGAATTCATATTTTGTAAAAGCTTTTGTTTACACCCACAAGGATCCATAGGTTTCAGTGCTCATGAAATTACAACACTAATCATCTCTAAGTGATTCAGAATGATTCATGAAACATTTGCATGACAGAGAATTGTGAAGTTTGTCAAACAGAAAGCGGTTATTGTGAGTGGTTATTTATGTGGGTATAAGATGAATTAACATCCTGATGGAAATTACACATAAAAACATTTACATTTCTGTCTATGAATGTGATGCAGGCTTCAGATGCTCTTTTTTTTTTTTTAATTATTCACGCTGTGATCTCAGCGGTGGCTCCCATCCTTAATAAAATATAATCACACATTCAGAACACAGAAAACCACAGTTTGACCTGGTCTGATGCCCGGTGTGATCAATCGTTTATCTCATCTTGATAATATTCACTTTCACTAATTACTCTATGCGTAATCAAGTGCACTGAAATAGCACATTTGTGGACTGTATATAAATATCTCTTTTTGTACATTTTTTGCACACTCTCTCCAGTTGTTGTAAGACAATACAGAGCTATTTTCAGGTCATTTCATTATTGAGTCATATTCCCTTTCAATTCTTTACCATGAAAAGGTCACGGGGCTTGTTGGAACCCCTAATCTGCATCACTACAGTTTGGATCTAAATGCAGAAAATGAAACCCAGACATACAGATTAATATTTCCATAGCTACTATACAAATATAGCATGACTATTTATTTGGAATTCCATACACACAACCTTTCAAGCACAAACCTTTTGGGTGTTTTGAAGGTTGTATCCTATTTTGGAGATAGGATAACTGCTGGGACCTGAGAGGGTGCCGTATGGCTGACAGGAATAGATATCTTGTAAATGAGACATCCTGGGATTTAATCTTGCTGATGAGCAGTGTTGCCTGTTGCTCTTTCTTCTACACAGTTATCGCTCTTTTTTTCTTTACAGCAGCAGTAACCTGTAATCATCTTAAAAAACAATTTCCAAAGGAAAACAATGTTTTATTACTGTTTGTCTCACACTAGCATTGAAAATAGTAATTTATGTATTTGTCGGAATGATGCTAATTATTGCTTTCAGTCTTGCGTAGCTCAGCGCAGTCTCACCAAATGGCCCCGCCTAAAATAGTCATGTTTACATTACCCTTTTCGAGCGTTTAGTCGGCACCTTAATTTACATCTTGGACATTTAGCTGACATTTGCATCCAGAGAAATATGGCTGCAGATAGAAGCCCAACTCCGCTTCAGGCATTTCATGGAAGCATCCGGAGAGTGGGGACGCTGGAAACTTGTGACTTTGTGGTTAAGTCTCTTCAGATTACAGGTTAGAACATGGTTCATTCCCATACTTCCACAGTTTAAAAAAAAAAAAATCTGTGTTCCCCAAACCATTTTTTCTTGACATGATCTTATACATCAATCAGGATACATAATGTTTTACATATTTCCTATTCTCTCCCATGATGCTCATATCCAGGGCTGCAATGAATGAATATTGGTATTATTAAGTAACCTGGCATTTTATGTTGTTAATTACTAAACACATCTGTTATGATTGGAGTTGTTTTTGTCAACCAATTAATAATTACTAATGCAGTATTTAATTCATGACAATATAGACGTTTCACCTTTGATTAGGTGATGAATTTAATTTGTCTGAGCAAATTTGGTTTCTAATGTAACTTTTGGTTCTTCGTTTTTCATCCACTTTAGATCGGGTGGGACATAGATGGACCAAATTAAACAGACATATTAACTGTCAGTAGAAATAATTTGTAGGTCCAGCAGTACACTTGTTTGGGTAAAACCTACAGCCTTTCTGTGATAGAAGTCATCCTCTGCCATGGTACTTTGTGTTGAGGCTTCATCTCGTGTTGCATTTTTAGAAAAAGAATAATGAACAAAAAGTAAACAACAAACCTCTGTCTATATTTTGATATTTGCACATGAATCCTCTCATTAACATCTTTGTTCATAGCTTGACATAGTTTGACGGGTCCTGCACCTACAGTAACACATGATGGGACACAGATATTGGAGGTGACACTATCTCCCTGTTATCCTCAGCCAAATCCTTGCAGATATTTTCTCCCATGTGTGCCACAGACCCGCCCGCTGCGCTGAGGCAGGAGCTTTAAAATGACAAAGATCCCGATGGTGCATCATGGCATCGAACATCAAAAGCGCTCATGTTTCAGATGTATCTGGTTTCTCACAGAGCTGCAACAGCATGGCTTACAGCTCCATGCTCCAGCATATAGAGTATAATAATATATGCTTTGAGGTTGTGGGAAATTAATGCAAGCCTCTTTCCTTCACATTTAGCCTCTGGGATTTGAACCTTCGACCTTAGATACCATGATCATTTTTCTGACATTAAACTACTTTGGTGTAAGCCTCAAGCTTTACCTGCTGCTCCATTGGATTCACTGCACAATTCTGTTCATTTGCATGTCTTTGTCTTTGCAGTGGTCCGCCTTCAAATAACACTAGGATCTGCCATCTGTCTATACTGTATGTTTTTGTCCAGAGGGCAGAAATGTGCAATGAGCAGTTTCACATTAGCCATTTCAAGCCATATGGTGGTTAACTTTTATTAAAGCTCACACATCTCCAAAGAAGTGGAGAAATATCCACGTGTGACTCTAATAACAGATCTGCATGGGTTTTTTTTGTAATGTAACCCGTTAATGACTCTTCAACTAGGCCTGGAAAAACAACTTAGGAAATTAATGTAAAATGAGATAATCAGATATTTAGTAACATATCCCTTTAAAAATGTGTAAGTAAAGTGCAGGTAAAACATCAACAGATTAATCAGTAGTAAAGATAAAACTGTTTTGTTTGTTTTTAGCTCATCTGGCCAAAGGACCAATGAGCTTAAGCCATGGCAAAGCATCTACCATCCAAGTGATGGATTGTAAGGTAGATGAGCCACTATGTAATTGGTATTCTGGTCTGGTTATAAGTGCATTCTAATTTAATCCTAACCATAATTCTACAAAGGATACGAAAACAGCTAAGGAAACAGATATCTGGTTCCTTAATTCAATTCAATTCAGCTTTATTTATATTGCGCCAAATCAAAACAGTCGCCTCAAGGCCTTTTTATATTGTAAGGTGAAGACTGTAAAATGATTACAGAGAAAACCCATTAGTCAAAACAACCCCCTATGACCAAGCACTTGGCGACAGTGGGAAGGAGAAAACTCCCTTTTAACAGGAAGAAACCTCCGGCAGAACCAGGCTCAGGGAGGGGCAGTCATCTGCTTCGACCGGTTGGGGCTGGGGGGAGAGAGACAGGACAAAAGACACGCTGTGGAAGAGTGCCAGAGATTAACAGCTAAATGCTGCGCTCTGCACTTTAGCACGTTTTGTGTTTGTGCTGTTTGCTGGTAAAACGGAGCCAAAACATTGAGATTAAACCAAAACAATGAGCTGACTGAATTGGATGAAAATTTATGTGGGTTCATCACTTCCATCAACTTGGACAGGGTTAGGGTTATGTTGATTATAAAAATATTAATGAAGCAACTTTAAATCCATGATAGAAATGGAGCATCAGGGATGAACATTAGCATCTGGCCTACATGTTTTATTATAATGGAAGACAGCACACCATGATTTTTAGCCTCCCACTCGATATAAACCACAAAGAGTTGAGCCGTGTGCAACACAATATTCATATTTTTGGATGTTTAGTACCCTTTGGCTGTATTTATCTGAAGTGGAGAGTAAACAACATGGAAGATTTCAGGCTGCTAATGCTGTGATAATATATGTTAATGATATGCAGTGTCTTTCTCATGCCTGATTGACTTCGCCTAATCATATGATCATATTGTGTTGTGTGATTGGCTGTACCTACTTGACCAATTATTGACTGAAACAGAGAAAGTGGGGATTCCCCATATCTAACAGCTGGCCTTGGTCACTGAACAGCTGGCAGTAGCTAGATGATGAGACACGAGGGAATCCCAAATTTGTATGGAAAGAGCCAGTCCATTTTATAGTAACATCAGTTCTAGGCTGCAGCCTTATTGATTAGCCTGTGATGCCAACTTCTGATTGGTTAAGCATTGTCTAACATGTTTGTCAGGGAGGACTCATGGCCACAAACAGTGCAGACTATGACTCATCACTGATCAATATTAAAGCCATGCCTACTGCTCAGCAGTATTGCTCAAATTTAAACAGCATGGTTGCATTATGTTTTGTACATGGTTGCCTTGCGATTAGAGTGATGTTATAGATAATGCATTGATATCAGCATGAATTGGATAAGTGGTTACAAAGGTGTTGGATGGCGATCATAGCCTCAGTTTTGGCATTGTTCTTTGATTTAGGGTGACTTCTAGGCCTTAATTTTGGACCAAGCTAACAGGTAGTTGTGCTCTTGAAAGAGAAGGTTAGAAAGGGTGTGCACACCATTGACAGCTATGCCTTATTATATATTCTTCACTGATTTAATACTGAATTATTTAGGAATTTGGAATTTTCCAGTATTCTGTTGGCCTAATTTTTTTTTTCATGGCTCTTATCAAAGTTTTTTATTTTTTAATGCCTTGGACACACATATGTAGTGTACACTGTCCATTTACTCAGTGTGTTGCAGTTTTTCTGAACTGTCTGTTCTTCTCTGTCTACAGCAAGAACTGAAAGTTTGCTGTAGTCACAGCCCGGGGCAAAGCAGTCATCTCAGTGGACAGTCTTCTTGCTCAATTCTCTCTGATATGATGAATTATTCTGTTTAATTGATTTTCCTAATGTAACTGTGCTCTGCTTTCAAAGTGAAAAGCCTTTGCAGTGTTTTCTCTTAACATAATGAAGTGGATTGTGATGAGATCCAACTGTGCTGGTGTATGTTTTACATCAACATCTTTTGGCTTTTCATTATTCTCCCTCCGTGCTGCGCTGAAACTGAGCAGGTAGGTGGGTGGAGGTTGACTGCATCTCCACAGACGTGACGATGGGATTAGTCTTAATAACTGAACAGACGAGTAGAATTATGTCACACGATGTTAAGCTTGTCTACACAGATATCGGTCACATTTTTCACTTCTCTCACGCTTGTTCTGATAAAAAGGACAGGCTTTAATAAATCCAGCTGTCTACCCTGGACAGCTTGCATTTTATCTGCACGTTGGGTTTGAAAACGTGTTTACTTTCTTGTGTTTTACCCACTTGCCTGCTGTGATTCACCTGCACTCAGCACTGTGCCTAAACTCGACATGTGTAGACATGGGTGGAGCACTGAAGCTGCTGGGTGGGCTCTGTGTTAGACCCAAAGCTATTAGCGAATAAGCTATGAATAAAATGAACCCATCTTATCTGTTTTCTCATTAGATGTATTTTTCCCCCCACTGTTTCTCACAGGTGACTCTAAGGTGGTGCAAATCCCTGCCACTTTCTGCAGCCCAGCGTCCTCTTCCTTCTCATCTGTGACCACGCAGCCTGCCCCCAGGACTGATTTGTTTCCGCCGCCATTTACCGATGTCTCACCTGCTAAGCCAGCTAGCCGTCCACCCAGTCCACCACCTGAACCTGATACTGAACAACCTCCATCCACACTATTAAAAGAAGAGGAGGAGGAGGAGGAGGAGGTGGCACAACTGGCCTCTGAAACAAAGCACAGGAATCCCAAAAAAGACCTGCTGGAGATTGACCGATTCACAATCTGTGGAAACCGCATCGACTGATCAGCCACTGTTGTAGCGACTAACCACTCAGGAAGGACAGAGAGCAAAGGCCTCCCAGCCGGGCTCTCTCACCCAACAGCAGCAGAACGCTGAGTACTTATTTAAGTCAGTGACATTACAGTAAATTATTGTAAACATGTCAGACGATCCTGCTGTTGTTTGAACCGAAGTCGAGAAGTTTCACGAGGAAAACTTCTCCCAGGTGATAAACCGAAGGAGACAGAAAGCGTGAGTGTTGCAGCCGAGTCATCAGGATGAACTGGCATGTGTCAGAGCGCGTGCATGTGTGTTTGAGAGAGTGTGTGTGTGTGTGAGTGAGTGAGCATATGTGTGACTGTGAAGGCACACTAGCACTTCTTGTATGAACAGCAGTGGGACCAGGAGGAGAGAAGTTTCTCAGTTTGCTCAGCAGCCAGAAAAAAACCCTCCAAACTCTGACATCAAAGGTAACACTCGAAATCATGAGTGTCTCCTTTTACCACAAGAAAACAAGTGCGGGTTTATTTTAAGTACTAAACAGCCAACATACAAATTTGCAAGACAAACAGAGATCGAAGTTATTTAAAACAACTGAGCTAAGAGATGTAGCTCTGTTATTATATGGCAGTTTGCAATCCGAGGATCACAAAATTATAAAAAACAAAGTGTTTTCTGTAATGCCTCTAGAATATATTCAGAAGAACTTAAAAGCAGAGCAGAATAAAAAAAAAAAAAAATTGGAGTTAAAACTGGGTAATGAAGGGTTTTTAATCAGGCATCGTTTTGCTTTAAAAGGTCACATGCACAAAAAGTTGGGCAATGCGGTCACACACTGTTGATATTGGAGTTCTGGTGATTACAGTCTGTACCTCAGTGAAGCTGGTTTGAATTTTGAAGTAAGATTTGATGGCATTACAAACATAACTATGAGCAGTGAATTTAAAATTAGAGCCTTAAGTAGAGCTTTCCATTTACACAGCCACTCAATAAAGACGTTTGCAGCCGCTCTGCGCCTTCACCAACTCAACAGCCTTTCATCGAAGGTCCCAGTCAGCGTAAAGTATTAGCGAAAGCGTTAAGTGGCGACCGACGCTAAATGTACTTCGCCACTCGCTTAAGTAGCCAAGTGTAGAGCAGAAGTTTATATGGCAAGAAAAATCATGGAAAAGGTGAATTTGTATTTCGTAGCCCAATATAATCTTAATTTTCTTATATCTGCAGCACATTTTTTCAAATCACCTAGTTTCAGATAACATGCCTGTAAAATGGAGATAATCAATAGAGTGATCACTTGGTGGGACGCCTCTGAAATTTAACAAGTGTAATATTTTTGATGAATGGTATTTAATCTTTAATTACTTTTGAATGCACTGATGGGCCGTATTGTCTTTAAATACGGTTCTGTTTCTCATTTGACTCTAGTGATGCTCTAATGTTTACATCTTAGGATGATAGAAGCAATATTTACACAACAAAATGCCTTTTTTGCATGTGTTTTTAAGACATATTTTGTTGACTGACCCTACAGAGTTTTTATTTCTTTTATTGCGCCAATTAAAAAAAAAAGAGAGAGAGACCAGGAATGTCATCAAGTTTTCATCTGTCAACCATGTGTGTGATTTAGTTTAAACATAATGCAGTTATTTATAACTTTATTAGAGTTTTATGATTCAACGTCGCGCCAAATCTTTCAGTGACTTTTGTTAATCTGATCTGAAGTTGTAAAATTAACTTTCCGTTGTAAATTATTGAGCACGTTTTGTTTCCTCCGTGTTTACAAAGTTAATCTTAGCATTTCGATCGAGTTATTTCACAGCAGCTAATTAAGGTTGGCAGAGTTAGACAAACACTTGGCACACACAAAAAATATTTTAGCAAAATTCAGATCAAAAATCTCAGGTCACTTCTGTTCACGTTCCGCTTTCTGACACACTCATTTTATTTTTGTTGTATTCTGGGAACATTAAAAAGTATTTTTCTGCTTGTTAAATACTTAACGGTGATATATTTAATGTTATTTTGGCAAAGAATTCCTTTTATTATTAAACAGAAGAAAGGTGTATGTAGTGTTTACAAATATCACCATCCATTTGATTGTATTTTGAAACATCTTTATTGTAATAAGGATGATCTATTTTTGGAGCTGCCAGATGGATCTGGTTCAGAGTCTTCACTGCGCACTGAGCCGGTGTCCAGGTCTGCAGTGGAGATCTGACTGAACCACACCTGGACCTGGCTGAGCCCAACCGAGCTCAGCTGGGCTAATGGACATGATGCAGAAGTGCTCTTATGCAAGCCATGATGGTCCCGTACACTGCCTGCTTTGTTTCATCAGTTTGGTTCCATATTTAATTCCTACCTTGATATTGTGTGAAGCTACCCGTTTGGAGTAATAAAAGTTGGTTTCTTAAATGTACTGTTTTAATGTACCTACATGCAGAACTGCAGTGTTCCGGCTCGTTTTTGAAGATATTCTGTTTTTTGTTTTTTTTTGTTGTTGTTTTTTTGGAGTTTCTTTTTGCTATTTCAAAGTCAAATGTATTTGGAAAAAGTTGACTTTTGAAACTCATAATTTGAAACTTTGTGTCAAAGTTCACTCTGTTTCAGTATGAGCAGTTTTATTTTACTTCCCCTAATACAGCATCTTCCTAAAAGTTTGGTATTCATTTACATGATAACGCTTGTTATCCAACTATCCATTGCTGTAGATAATTCTGAGCTGTGTCGACTCGCTCTCTGTGATGCACTCAAACTCTGGATGAACGCTGGGAAGTAGATCTTGAGTTGGGATTGTTTGTAAGGTCAAGAATGAGCCTTCGTCATTGCCGCTTTAGTGAATACAGGTACAAGTTTCTTACAGCACTATAAAGGAAATCATAGAAGCTACTTCACATGCAGGTCAAATGACCAAACGCTGCTGAAGAAAGCTGTGTGATAAGGATGAAAGCTTTAGAATAATGTAGGCCTGCACTGCCTCGAAAATTATGTTTACAGTGTCTCATGTGACGAGCGAAGCTTTTTAATTTAGGCGTTTGAAGAGAGACAGTAATCACCGGCTTTAGCTTGCGGAGTGTAAAGTCAGATTCAGATTTTACTTTTTTTTTTTATGACAGGGAAGTGAAACTAAGGAGTTTTTTTTTAAACTTCCTGTAAGCTTTATCCATGAACCTTATCTGACCTGAGACTGGGCTGCACAGTACCTGAGTACCTGTTCAGAAGTGAAGGACAGGCGGAGTAAATCTGCAACAGACATTCTTAGAGGGCTAAGCTCCTTACACCGCTGAGAACTGAGACGAGTTTCAGCTCTGTCGCAGCTACCAGGAGTTTGTCTCGAGAAAGGACGACAGGAGTGAAGTCGCACTTGGACAGAGTCCACCTCCACGCTCAGGATATGATGGTCATTTTCATTCAGGTTTCTGAAGCATCTTACTTAAAAATAAAAAATCACAAGGCAGACTTTATTAGCAGCTTTAAGCAGAGGAAAATAAATTGTGGCCCTGATGCAGAAAGTGTTTATTGTCCTTCTAGAGCAGTATGGAAAAGGAGATGTATTTATATTTTTAATTACAGCGTTTATTCATAGAGCCACTAAAATGTGTTCTTGGTGAGCCTACAAAGTAAATCTTCAGCATCAGTCTAACATATCATGTGTCTGTAAAGCTAAAAGTCCCATCTGCTCCCCTGCAGGAATAATGGCTGTGTGTTGTCACTGAAGAAAGGTGCTCACAATCGGTGATCAAAGATTTCCTAACAGGAGGGCCCCCTGTCACCGGGAGCTGGGGCCCCGTGCGCTCCAGAGAGGGACAAGGATGTTACTGTGTGAAGAGACAGAAGCAGAGCCCACCTGTTTGCTTCTCTGCCAGTGAAATCAGCCCCGTGAGCTGCAGGCAGGTATCTTCTGTCTGCCCTCTGGGTGAACAGAAGGTCAAAGGTCGGGAAGGCAATGCGTGTTAGCAGGAAAAAGAGAAAGCTGATTCTTGGACAAGAGATCCAGGAAAAGCAATTTCTGACATTAAAATTAATGCCAGAAATGGTAATGTTTTTCACATTTACAGAACATGATGAAGAGCATAAAAATGAGACTTTGGTTTCTGAAATATTGGTCCATTATAATTTATAATACAATATTAAACTTTTTAAGAAATGTGTGTACTTTATGTAAGCACAAAGTAGAACATAAGGCAAGTTCAAGTAAAGCAAAAGAGGTAAAAAAAAAATTGCAGGCGAGAATAAAAACAAAAAAAGGATGCAAAATGGAAACGACACTGTGCTTATAATACCAATAAAAGCAATACAACAGAAACAATCAACGTGACAACTGAAAAGACGTTAAACAGACAAGTAAAAGATGAAAACACAAAGGCTATAAAAATTTGCCTTCAAACAGGATTTAAAGGATTCTGTGAAGCTCATCAGGCTTTTATTCCAGAGTCGAGGGCCTGAGGTGGCAAAACTGCACAGGGCAGCTTTAGATGTGAGCAGCGTCTAACACTGCAATGACTCATTGTAACTTTTATTCTAACTCAAATAAGATACTTACTATTAACTTAAATAATAGTAATTATACTCCAAAATCTCTACATTTAAAAAAACAAAACAAAAACAGCCCTTCTCCTGCAGCTCGTCACACTCTCCCAAACTGAAGCCTTCCATTTAACAGCTTAAATTTGGTGTTTTTACTTTAGAGAATGTACTGCAGTATTTTCTGATCTATTAATGGGGAGCTAATAGTAATCTATAAATATGATGGTGGATACATTTGGGAAAATCATTTCCATTAACACATCAAAATACAATGATCTCTAAGAGGCCTGAGGGACAAATGCCTCAAAACAGAACTTCAGTAAACGTAAATGGGTATAAACTGACTGAAGGTGGGTTTAACTTGTTTTGTCCCATTGGACCAATCCAAATATGAGGAGCTTAGATCTTTAAGATTCGTCTTTCTCTCTCCCCGGCAGGAGGAGCGCTTCCCTCTGGACCAGTCCTCCGTGCGTAAACGGCGACGCGCACCACCCGCCCCCTCCCGTGACGCGGCGCATTCCCGTGTTGCACAGATGCTGGAGTGGAAGCGACAGGCGCGCTCATCCAAACGCACCGAAGACCAGGGAGGTGGGAGAAGATCGTCCGGTTTGCGTCCGTAAAGGAGCCCCAGACCGCGGGGAACGATGCTCGGCAGGAGTCGCTCCGTGGGCAGCAGGACTTAAAAAGCTGCGGAACACTTTTATCTTTGCTCTCTCTTCCCCGTCCCTTCTTTCTCCCCGACTCTGATAAGAATCAAGAATCCGGGCAGTCACTGTCCAGTTTTCTCGATCATTGAGAATTTAGTTCCAGTTTGACGACAGGTCGGTGTTCCCTTTGGACACGATGTGGAAGCCGGGAACCCGCCTCCTGCTGCTGCTGTGGCTGCTTTCGGCGTCCGGCGAACTTCAGCAAGAGACGGAGCCGCGGATACTCCCACCCCCCGGAAAGTTGGATTTCGGTTATGTGCCGGCGGGAGTTTACGAGACGCTGGCCCATTACGAACCGGGGCCGATAGGAATTCTGTTCCACACGGTCCATGCTTTCCTGTATGCGGTGCAGCCCAACGCTTTTCCACACGGTAAGCATCCTCATCCGCTCTCACGGTGGCTACAGCACAACAGACAAATCCCCAGGGAATATGGCTGAAATTTAGATGGAAGTCATCGGGGAATAAGTTAGACTACTCATGACAATATGAGAGTGTGGGTCCTGTTTGGTTGTCCTGTGGGACGCGGACAACAGAGAAACTGCAGGCTGTCAATTTGCAATCTTTTTGCTGGAGTTTTTTTCTTAAAGAACCATTCACATAAATGCTTTTTAGTTTTAAGAATATTGGTTTATGAATCTTAAGTTTTTAATTTTGAGTTGCTGCTTCAGTCTCGTTGCGTGAAAAGGTGTCCACTTGCGGATTCGTGGTCCAGTTGTGCGTCACGCGCCTCGTTTTGCGCTCATAGCACGCACTAGAAGGTGATGTCTCTGCCTGCGGCGCACTTTGTGTCAGGATAATTACAATTAATGAGCCTCCTGCTGACAGTATCTCTCTTTTTGCCTGCGTGAATGAACGTTGCTGGGTACTTTGTTGGTTTGAGCACCCGGAAAGCTTGAACGCGCGTGGCTTTACATTTAATACAATTATACCTGGCTGCTTAACCACACCCACACGCGTGGGGGTGTCTCTGTGTGTGTTTAATTGGGTATCGGATGCTCAAAAGATACTACTCCACTGCATGCATCTCAGTCGGAGAAACATTTTGCAGATTAGTATCTCTCTGAGTCACCTTGTTAATTGAGTAATCCCATAAGCCCCTGCGCCATATGCTGTTGGCTTTTTTAGTTTGCAGTTTGTCGCCGACAGTTGGGGGCTCATGACCTAATCCTATGGAGCAGACAGACTATTGCTCAGTGAAGTTGTTAGTTCATTCATGTGTGCACACACCAAATAATCAGAGGGAGTGGGTGGATTTCATTGGAAACAGTGGGTTACTAAATAACAGTTCAGAGACAAATACTTGCAACTTCTTTGATTAGACAGAGGTTTTTCTTTAGTTTTTGGGCTCATCAAATCAGATGTTGTAAACAAAGATCATCTGTTATTAACAGAACCTCTGCATGTTTGCATATCTGAATCCAATCTGTCAGGGCTGCTTTGATTAGGAGGCTACAGACTGGTTTGCAGGAAACCTTTGGCCTTTCACGGCTTGTTAACTACATGTCTGCACTGTGCTGTTACATAACTTGAAGTTACATTTTAAAATCTATACGAGCCAGGAGAAAGATCTGCACTCAGTTTTCACTCCAGTGGGTTGTGACTGGAGGTGGCGCAGATGTCAGAGTGGAGCTCTGTTCAGGCTGGGTGGACTTGGGTGTCTCTTCTCTTCAGCAGCCGTAAGTCACAGTGTTAATGTTCTTCCAGCAGACTTTGAAAGGGTGAATCACTGAATCCTGTAGCAAAAGATGCAAAAAGTCTAAATTCTGTTCATCTGTCTCCTGATCACATCTGATTTAAAGGGACAGTTCGCTCCAAAACAAAGGAGCAGCAGTACCTTCTCTGCTGGAGTCACATAAGATCTCACTGTTAACTACCATTCATAGCTGGTGGACATTTCTTTCAGGGGATTATGGCTATAGCAGTTCTTTTATTAATTTTCTATTTCTATGATCTAAAGCAAAACCATAACCAGGACACTAGGACCTATAGCATCACACTGAATGAGAAAAAATGGAGAGAACTGGGTCACACCCCTGAGTCTTTTAATTCAGGTGTATAAATTCAAGCACCTAGCCGCGCAGTCTGCCTTTACCAACAACTGTGAAAGAATAGCTTGTTCTAAAGGGCTCACTGAATTCGAGTGTTACTGTAATAAGATGCCATCATTGCAACAAGTCAGTTCATGAGATTTCTTCACGCCCAGACCATGACGCACCACGTAACGTTACAGAGCAGGGCCACCGAGTGCTGAGCTGCATAAGTCACTAATGCAGTTCCACAGCTCCAGACTTCCTCTGGCATCAACATCAGCACAGAAACGGTTTCCGAGGAGCTTCATGGCACAGGTTTCCTTTGCCGAGCAACACCTGTAGGCGTAGTGTGTAGGTAGCCCAGTACTTTTGGAGATGTAGTGCATGTTCTTCACTTTGTTAATGGAGAAAGGATAATCATGACACCAAACCATCTTTTAAAGTAACATGCAGGCATTTTGGATAAAAATTAGGCTGTTTCTACACAACATGAGATTTCCACAGACTAAGTTCTTCTCCTTTCAGCTCCATTGTGTGATTTCGATCAAATAAACTTGGGTCAAATTTTTTGTGACTTCCCTCCCTAAATTCCCACAGAGCGTATTTACCAACTTCAGGGGGATACAGCTTGTGAGCTCAACTACAGGTCTTTCAATCTCCTGTTATTATCTTAGGTTGCGTTTTGTCATTCTCCTCCAACTACAGCACTGCTGTAATTTCTGTTTTCTGTGAACAAATGAAGTTAATTTTATGTACTTTAAGGTAATTAACCTGAAACTGGTATTTGGACCTCTTAACAATGTTACCTGTCTGTGGATCTTGAGGATTAACATAGTTAACATTAACTTCACTCACACAGCTGTTTGCATCTAGTCCTTTTCTATGTCCAGTACTTTTATTTTTAATGAGGATTTTTACTTTTAGCTAGTGGTGACTCATGTTGAATGCCTTCAAGGTCACATCTTGTAACCTGTCTGAAACAGCAGAGGAAACCTGTAGTCTTACAGAGAGAGGGAAAGAGAACATGCCAGGTGTTATCCAGGTCAGATGTTGGTCCACCTCTGTCTATCCTGTCTCACCTGTGCAAAAGTTGGGCTGAACGATGCTGTAATTGTGTGTGGGAATTTCCCACATTATAACTGCAGCTTTTGTGGGAATCAACATGTGGTATTCACAATCCTGCGCTGAAATTCAGACCCTACCTATTGCTTGATTAGCAGAGGTAGTCATAGCTACAATCACATTGTGAGATAAACATCAGAGATCTGACCATCACAGTTTTGGCCCAGATTATCTTTGGTCACAAAAGATTCTCATGTTTCGCAGTCGCTTCCTGTTCTTACTGGTGTGCCTCAAGGCTCAGTTCTTGGTCCAACCCTTTTTTCAATATTTATTAATGATATTCCACAATCTGTCACTGGGGCTTCAGTCCATCTATATGCTGATGATACCATTTTATATGCACCGGTCCCAGTGCTGATGAGGTCGTAAAGTCACTTGCTCATGCTTTCCATGAAATATAGCTGGCTTTTACTGAGCTGAATTTATTTTGATATGTTAAGAAAACCACAGTCATGTGGTTTGGTCATGGGAATGGGGCTTCTTCACCCTCGATGGATTTTATCACTATAGAGGGTGATACTATAAAACAGGTAACAGCTTATAAATACTTAGGAATATAGTTTGATCCTGTTTTATCTTTTTCACATCATATTAATGTATAGCAATCAAAGGTCAAAGCAAGACTTTGTGACTTGTACAGAAATCGTTCTTCATTTACCTTGGCTGCAAAACATACCATTGTTGAAAAAACTATCCTCCCCTTATTTGATTATGGAGATACAGTATAGAGACATGCATGTAAAGCAGGGGTCACTAATAGGCAGACCTCAGTTCGGATCCGGACCGAAATTATATCTCATGTGGACCCGAACCTAATACCAAAACAGAAATGACCACTTAAAATCTTGTTGAGCACTTTCTGGTTTGCCGGCGCAGCTTTTACAGTCCTTACGGCAGTGGTGAAGCATCCAAGGAAACCCACTGACCAATTGCATGTGAGTTTGGTCATACCACGTGATACCACCAAGCTGGTTCCTGCTGGCCGGTAACATTGTAGCAACTTTGTAACAAACAGGATTATTATAGTTAACAAAAACAAGTGAAATAATGAAAACTGAAATATAAAAAAAACATTTTCATTAACTGAAATAAATAAAAACTTTAATTAAAAGAAAAAACATAACTAACTAAAACTGTATTGTGAGTTTACAAAACTAACTAAAACTAACTGAAATTATAGATAAATTGACCTTCGTTTTCATTATTTTATTTGAAACCCTTGTGGATTGATATGAAATCATTTTTTTCCACTCTAGCAGTTTAAGCTGGGAGTGCCATCGGGCAACTGCGTGTGTGCTCACCGCGATGGTCCGCAAAGTAATGGCAGCGGTCTGCTGAGAAAGCGGCAGAGTCCCATAAAGAAGTTTCTTTGAGTATGATAGCGAGACAGATAGAAGCGAGTGTCTTGTTGTGGATGATGAAAACATGTGCAGAGCACTACTCAAGTGGAAAGCCACCAACATCAAAGTCCACCTGAGAAGTGCACAACAGCTACACAAACCGCTCTGAACCTACGACGTCACCTGACGTGCACCTCTGGAGGATCGTGACTACTCGTCGGGTCCAAGCAGCCCGCAACGCTGTGATTAACCTGTTCAGTCCTTGTGTGTTTCCGGCTACTTTTTGCCGCAGTGTTTGAATTTATCAGTCAGAGAATAAAAATCAGGAATAATAATCAAAGCATCAATATAAGGACTCACAAATGTCAGCAAATTCCTGGATGGAGACTGCTGAAACTATTGGAATGGACGTGAGGGAATGAAAAAAGTGAAAAAACAGGGACAAGCCAAAAAACACCAGCACTCGACCACAAGGTAATTAACACACATAATCCAGTTACACAAGCATAAATGCGGACATGAGATCAGCGACTTCGTAGATTGAATACAGAGGTTGCAAAGACCCTGCAAGTCTAATTAGTAGCATCTAACCAAGCTAGCTCCAAAACAGAAGCAGCTTCAGGTGGTGGATAACATCAGGATGCAGCTGGATTTGAGCTTTGATTCCTTCAAAGTAAACTAAAACTAATATTAAAACTAACAAAAACTAAACTAAAGCTAAGCATGAAACCAAAAATAAAAACAAGCAAAACCACTCTGAAAACTATGTATAATCAGAAATATATATATATATATATATATATATATATATATTATATATATATATATATATATATATATATATATATATATATATATATATATATATATATATATATATATATGTAAAACTTTCTTAAGGATGTTTCTAGATGTTAGTGTGGTTACTGGGATTTTATGATTATCATTTGTTGTGTATTGTTTTGTTATTCATTGTTCTGTATTGTTTGTTTTGTATCTCCCTATTCCCTTCCCCTCAAGAGGCTTTGCTTTTTGCTAGGCCACAGTTGTAAATAAGAAATTGTTCTTAATTTGTTTGCCTGGTTAAATAAAGGTTTAAATAAAATAAAATAAACATTCCAGTGACAAACTTTAAGTCTCTTCTACTGTACAGGAATACAGAATAGGACAACCAGTAGGATCAAAGATATCATTACATGATGGTCACCTTCTGTCTGGGCAAGGCCAAAATTACACTGTGTTCCCTATCTGACTTTTAATTGGATGGAGATAATAAGAATTACTGTAGTCCTGAACTTTGCCACAGATTTTGGGGTTCATATCCAAAACAGCCAACAGCCAGTTGGTCTAACCCTTTAGATAAGCGTGAGATGAACATTATGTTGATGAGCAATTAGCAATGCCCTATCATCGCATCTCCTAACATCACTGCATGACATGTTGCATTATGCAGTGTCTTTATAATCTCATGAATGCTTGATTCCAGCCAGTTGATGTGTTCATCAAACTGTGTGCATGGCATGCCCGAGCTCGTAGGAGGCTTTATTAGCAAAGAAGCAACAAATGTCTTTCATCAACACCCACACAAATCGAATAAACGGCGACGTATTCGCTAACATTTTTTAACAGCCTTCCGCTGCAGTGTGGAGGCCTCCAGGAGCTGTTGATGCCTCCCTCACGCTTACCCACACTTTCACCAACACACAGATGCTAAATGCCAACACACAGGCTGATGCATGGCATCACAAACACTTTTCACAGCACTGCTTGCTTCACCTTGACTTCTTCTCAATAGGATGCTGACTTCTTTTATGCAAATATGAATGGACATTTTCCAAAAGAGCCCAGGTCCTGTGTGAAAATCTGACACCAGGTGCAGGAGAGGAAGTCATCACTGCCTTGATCTGAAAACTTTGCAGGTTTGGGGGTTTGAACTCTACCCCTTCACATGCGCAAGGGTCCTTGGGCAAGACACTGAATCATCTGTGTTTGGTAAAGGAGGTGAAAGATATTAAGGCCACTGCAGCAAACTGGTTTAGAAGCCAGCTGGTAGGGAAAACACAAGGAAGAACAGGATTAGGCTCTCTGGTAGGCAGTGTCTGAACTTTCAAAATAAGAGCCAGTACTCTAGGACAAAGATTGCAGATGGCATAACTTTCTTGGAAAGCATTAAAAAATGCATTTAGATGGGTCTTAATATTATGCCTGGGCAGCCCACCCCAGTAAAGTCTAGAGGTGCGTGTGTGTGTGGTTTTTTTTTTTGTGTGTGTGTCTGTGGGGTCTATAGGTTTGTAACAGAGGTGTTGACCAAAAAGACCCCCCCGCACCCCAATGTTTCAAGCTGAAGCAGACACTTTGCATTTTTAGCTATTTTTCTTTTGCTCCCATTCAGTTTGTCTGTTAGGGGAGTCAAAAACCTTTCAGTAGAAAACATGAATGTAGGTAGACCAACAATATCATAAAGGATTCCATCTATTCCCCTGCCTGAATTAACAAGGAAAAATATAAATGTGACACATAAACTTACATTCAATTACGTCTATTTAGGTTTTCATATTTGATAATTAATCCTGGTGTAAGTCAGCCATCACTTGAGAATAGCTGAGCATTAAGCTCCGTCTGTGATTTGAAATGTATCATTTCATGCCTGTGGGTGAGCGTAGCTGGGAAGCCAGTGCCAGCCATTATCATGCAGCAGATCCCTGTTGGAAAGTGTTTCCTCATTAGTGTTGCCTCTTCTCAAGAAACTACGTTTAGGTGGAATTCAGACCACAGAGGACAGTGTTCAAAGAACCGAGCAGTTGCCAGGGAAACCCATCAGCAGTGATCATGGCCTGTGTGATTTGGTTCACCTTGCTGGCTTGCGCATCTGACTGCATTTTGAGGTAAAATACTGCAGGGTTATGTAGATTTATGCAGCTCATGCTATATGATCTCATCTAATGTTTGTTATTTAACACTCATTCAGAGAGAACCCAGGATGGTTTTTTTTTTTTCTCTCCAGCAAAGAGGCATGAAGCGACTTTGGTGTTCAGTGGGGGACACGTAGGCATGAAAGAAACTGAAGAGTAAGCCTTCAAAAGATTTCTAACCAAGGACAAAAACAAGGAAGTACAGCGTGAGCTGCATTTCTGAGGTGTTTTTTTTTTGTCTTTCTTCTTCTTTCATGTTTTTGTGGAAGAAATCTCAATAAAGCAGTGTTTAAAGTCAGATGGTGAGAAATCTCAATTAAGCAGCTAAATGAAAGTCAAAGGTTGGAATACTTGGGATTCATCCGTGTTAGTA
The DNA here is from genome assembly GCA_024447675.2 of Pterophyllum scalare. Classification (NCBI taxonomy): domain Eukaryota; kingdom Metazoa; phylum Chordata; class Actinopteri; order Cichliformes; family Cichlidae; genus Pterophyllum; species Pterophyllum scalare. The sequence goes on from JAMQGT020010997.1 coordinate 124,790, forward strand.
TTCTTTCCTTGGCCTCTGCATATCTACCTGAGATTTCCTGGGATATAAAGTCTAGGTTTTTACGGCTAATTAAGTCTAAACTAAAACCAGGTATGAAAAGCACTTAACAGAAACAGAAAAAAAAAACAGAAATATATTTAGCTTTATTTAATGATACTGGAAAAAATTTGTCACTACATTAACCATGAAGAAGTCTTTGATGGCTACTGGTCCATTTAAAAAAAAGTAGAATATCATGAAAACAGTTTTTTTTTTCACAATTTCAGTCAAAAAGAGAAAGATTTCACGCGTTCAGTTTTTTTTTTTTTTTTGATTTTTGCTTTGAATGCAGCCTTCAGCTTTTTTGTATTTTTGGGTCTGATGTTTCTCATTTTCCTCTTGACAATACCCTGTAGAAAATCTATGGGGTTCAGGTCAGGAAAGCTGGCTGGCCCGCCAAGTACACTAATAACATGGTAAGCACACCATTTGGTAGTTGTTTTGACACTGTGGACAGGCACTGAGTCCTGATGGAAAAGGAAATCAGCATCTGCATACAGCTTATCAGCAGAAAATCTCCTGTTAGACAGCTGTATTGAGTTTGGACTTGATAAAACACAGTGGATCAACTACCACCAACACCAGCAGATGAAATGGCACCCAAAGTCATCATAGATTGCACAAATTTCACACTGGACTTCAAACACCTTGGATTGTGTAGCTCTCCGCTCTTCCTCCAGGCTCCAGGACTTTGATTTTCAAATCAAATGCAAAACTTTTACTTTCATCTGAAAAGATGGCTTTGGAACACTTAAGAGTAGTCTAGTTCTTTTTCTTCTTAGTTCAGCTAAGACGCCTCTAATTCAGGAGTGGCTTTGGGAGTCTGACAGTTGTAGCTCCTTTCCTGAAGACATCTGTGCCGGGTGGCTCTTGATACACTGACACCAGTCTCAGTCCACTCCTTGTGAAGCGCTCTCAGTTTCTTGAATCAACTTTCCTTGATAATCCTCTCAAGGCCATGGTCATCCCTGTTACTTGTGCACCTTTTCCTAGTACACCTTAATGACCTCCTGTAGCTTACCCCCCTGGTGGAGAGAGTTGATGATGGTCATCCGGTCAACTGCCACATCAGCAGTCTTCCCCATGATTGCTGCTGGCTGTACTGAGCTAGACTGAAAGAAGCATGGTATTTGTACCATTTGAATGGTAATTTACTCATCAAATTCCCCCGCCCTCCAAAAAAAAAAAGAAAAAAAAAGGCCAGAAATATTTAAATTTATGTTCAGATTAATTCAAACGAGTCAAACCGATGACGGAGTTCATCTTGCTGGTCTCCAATGTTAAGTTTGTAAATTTCCATTATCTTAAAGGACGCTCTGTACTAAAGAATCCTAAACAGCTATGTTAATTATTGGTTACACTAACAGTTCAGCTAATGTGAATATAATTTGATGCCTTTAATCTTTCACAAGAGCTAATTAACATCATTACAGTTTATGAAACAAAGGCCAAATGACAAGAATAACAGATCACTGATGTCGGATTAGACTGCAGACACAAAGCCTTTAGCATTCGCTGCTTCTAGTTGAATGTTTATTAGGTTTAAAAATATTGGGAATTTGCTGAGGAAACACTGATGGGCTTGTACAATTCAGTATAGCACTGCATCCTCATTAATCTCTCCAACAAATCTGGCTTTACAAAAGGAATTATGTGTGCATTTTGGAGGTTGTTTGATACCTTAAAAAAAAGGCCACATATGTGTAGATGAGAGAGAGGCTGTCAGGGTTTAATTTGGTTCTAATGTTTGTCCTTGAATACACGTGAGGCCGTCCAGTCTTCAGGGTTTAATTTGACTCAACCAAAAAGCCAGGATAAAAATTCAGGGTTGAATAATGAACTGCATGTGCCCATAGGTCATTCATAGCACGAGGATGACTGGGTAATGCCGTAGGCACTGTCAGGCAACAGGACAGTGCTAAAGTGATTAAAGAGAGCGTCCTTCATGTGGAGGATCGCAGCTCGAGCCCCTTGACAACCAGCATCTGTTCTGCTGAAGTGTCCTTGAGCAAGATACTGAATGTATCTGCTACTGACCCCAGCAAGTTATCATTTCTGTGGGGGAGGGAGACTGCGAGCACAAGAGTGTGGGTGCGTGTGTGCGCGCGTGTCGGGTGGGGGGTTGTCGTTAATCATTATTTTTCAACATTTTTCCAGCTAAACATTTTCCTAATTAGAGATGTCCTCAGCAGCAGGCACATCTGTGGAGATTACCATTAGATGCTGTGATGAATCTCTCAAAGGGGCTTGAATTTAAAACCATGATGTTTGGCAGATCTGAATCAGTTCTCCATTCATAACACAAGTCAGTGGATAAACTGATGACTTGCAGAACAACATGTGCTCAGATGATGGGCTGTGTCCTGTTTTGCAAGTTTTGTTATCAGATACTTTCAAGATCCAGTGAAATAAATGAAAATATCTGAGGCTTTCTGGCCAGGCCGGTTTCAAGAAGGGTTTCAGATCCCCTGTATGTTCATGTCTTGCTGAGTAGGATGTTCACAGGATGCACAGTGGGAACTTGAGATGCATGAAGGTAAAAGGATCAGACCAATATGAAGGGCAGTATGAATCGTGTATGTCTGTTCCGCTGAGATTTCACATAGCTATATTGATGATATATTGATATATTTTCCCCATCTGTCCAATATTTTTTTGTGTGTTCAATTTACTAGTCCATTTTATTCTGTAAGTTCAGTCCCCGTGTAGTGTTTCCCTGTGGACCGGCTGGTCAGGCTGCTTTTGATGTTGATGCCATTCTGCTGTCTCAAGTCTCTCACATGATAACCGTTATCATGGTTTAAACACACCACACATTCCTGCAGTCCATCCATTTCCTTTCACATTCACAGAGGCAGACAACACACCCACATTTTCACCTATGGCCAATGTAGACTCACCTGCCACCCTACCTTTATGTCTCTGGACTGTGGGAGGAAGCTGGGTCACCCAGAGAAGCAGGCATTAGGGGCCAATGCAAACTCCACACAGAAAGGCCCCAGCTGGCTGGTGGATTTGAACCCCGGGCCCTCTTGCTGTGAGGCACCAGTGCTAACCACCACACCACCATGCTGTCTCATTCTTACTATGCCTCCTATTCCTACTGAGCTTAGCACTGCACCAGCTATTAGAAAATAAATGCCTTAAGCCAAGTTTAAAACAAGCGATTTGTTTATCACAAAGAGCGAGGGATCTTTGGACGGGTTGACATTTAGATGGTATGCAAACATCGCCATGGCTTTTGATAAAGTAAACTTTTTTTTTCCTCCACTTTTTGTGACCACAAAGGCAGATACAGTGTTTATAAAGCAACTGACCTCTTTAATCATTATTGCTATTATTAAGCATATGAGTAATAAGAATAAGAAAACAGTTGCTGCTACCCACTGTGCAACTGTCAGCACCACAGAGACGCGGAGAGGAGAGAGACACTGTTTATTTCAGCAATAAAACAAGCACGCTTTATTGCGAAAAAAATACATTCAATAAAAAAATATATTATTTCTGTTTTACAAAGGCAAGAAAGGAATACCACGTCCCTTATGAATCTTTTATCTGCCGAAAGAGAGGATTGAATAATGGTGATTCATGCACAGACTGAGTGGGAAAGTTTGTTTTTCTGTTTTGTTTTATGGAAATTGGCATCAAGTTTGCCCAGTCAATATTTCGTGGACTTGGAGATGGTATTTGACTGCGTGCCTTGAGGCATCCTGCAGGGGGTGCTTTGAGCGTACGGGATCACTGGTTCTTGCTACGGGCCATTCAGTCCCTGCACAACTGTAGTGGGAGCTTGGTTCGCATTGCTGGTAGTAAGTATGAGAGTTGGACTCTGCCAGGGCTGCCCTTCTGTCACTGATCCTGTTCGTAACTTTTATGGATAGAATTTTTAGGTGCAGCCGAGTGATGGAGGGTTTCCTTTTCGGTGGCCTCGGGACCACGTCTCTGTTCTTCGCAGATAATGTGGCTCCTCTGGCCTTATCGGGTGGTGACCTCCAGCGTGCACTAGGGTGGTTTGCAGCTGACTGTGAAGCAGCTGGAATGAGAATCAGCACCTCTAAATCTGAGGCCATGATTCTCAGCTGGAAAAGGGTGGAGTGCTCACTCTAGGTCAGGGATGAGGCTCTACCCCAAGTTGGAGGAGTTTAAGTATCTCGGGTCTTGTTCGCGAGTGAGGGGAGAGTGGGGCAGGAGATTGCAGTGATGCGTGCACCATATCAGTCTGTTCGGAGAGCTGGGTGTGAAAGCAAAGCTGTTCAGTTACTGGTTGATCTACATTTCTAACCTCACCGATGGCCACAAGCTCTGGGCAGTGACTGAAAGGATGAGATCGTAGATGCAAGCGGTGGAAATGAGCTTCCTCTGAGCTCCTCTCCCTTATAGGTAGAGTAGGATGAGGAGCTTGGTCATTCAGGAAGGGCCCAGAGTAGAGCTGCTACTCCTCCACGTCAAAAGGAGCCAGTTGAGGTGGTTCGGCATGTCCTACTGGGACTGCAAGTGCAACTGAGACTCGGGTCATTTTAATGTGTGGGGGAATCTTTTTAGAGGACTTGCAAGTTTTAATAAAAATATTAATATTATAAATTATATTAATACAGTATTTAGTCCTACCCCTTAATATTTTGGAGATCCTCCAAAAAGTTCTAATTTACAGATCCTTCACAAACATATTTTAAGCCATAAATAGTGTGATTAGAAAATTGAAATATCTTCTTAGCAGTCCTTGGGTTTCATATTGTGGGCATCTTGGAAACAGCTTCTCATGCTTTGGTTTATCATCTGCTTAGAAAATAAAGTTACAGTAAAAATATGTTTTTCGCTGAAGACAGGCTAAAATATGTCCAACATTTGCTGATATATGTGTAGTATTCAGTTTATAGTTAATTACTATGTCTAGAACATTTCAAATATTTGCTAAAATACAGATTGGTGGGACCTAAATAAAGATTATTGTGGGCTCTGTAACACACGTAGAAAAATTAGGATCATGTTCCTGCATTTTTCATTATTTTGTAGAGCTGAATGGCTGCCTCAGGCCCGCGATATAAACATGCGAGGAGCACTTTCATGTCCTCCGGTATTTTAAACTTTTCATGACTTCCATCTGTTACTGAACCAGATCTGATACGCCTGTGTGTGGATTCATTATCATCTCATTATCTAACCATCTATTCTGCATGTTTCAAAATCCGGACTGCAACAAAGATGTATTTTTGTTTGTAAAGTCTGGTTCATTTTTAACAATCTGACTAAACTGCCAGACTATAAATAAACCGCTGTGTAATTTAGCATCCGTGCATGATTCCCTGGCCCAGTCATACTCTAGGAGCATCTGCGTGACAGAAAGTGATGCGTACCGTTCTTCTGCAGTGTTTTTGTGCTGTCACACACAGTTGTGTCATTGCAGTGACAGTGATGGTCGTTAGTGCTGGGGTGCTTCGGGATACAAACAGGCACAGCCTTGCTCGCCTGTAGCATAATGCCAGCTGATTGCCGCGGGCGATGTGTCACTGTGTGCAGCGCAGTGCTAAAGAGCCCATCACAGGTGAAAATGTACACTTGGGCACACAGATCTCCTTGTTTCAGATATTTCATCATGGATTACAGAGACTTAAATTCATGCTATGTACACTTAGTGCAATCAGCAAAGGCTGCTGCTGGTCTCAGACAACTTACAGTTGATACTTTGCATTTGGAACCAGGACAATCTAATGGCGTTTCCTGAAATTCCACTGCAGACGGAGAGTAGAGAACGAAAGCATATTGTGCCTGTCGTAGAGGATGTTTAAATTAGCTAAAAAAAAATGGAACTTGTGAAGGGGATAATATATATTCACTGTAAATGTTATAAGGAAGATGTTGCTAGTACCAGGTTAAACCCATCCTTACCTTCAGAGCTGCTTTAATTTTTTAATGGCGTGGATCCAACAAGGTGCTGGAAACATTCCTCAGAGTGCCAGGTTATTATAAACATCAAGATCGTATGGTTCATATTGGTTGATAGATCAGTGACAGAAACATGCCTTTTCTTCCCATCTTAAATAGATCTAGTAGGGAGAAACTGCTGCTGCCTCCATCACACAACAGGTTATCTTCCATTTAAGCTGCTGCTGCTTTCTGAGTAAAGATCACACTGCATAATCAGAACAAAAAAAAGGTAATATTGAAAAGCACTTTGCGCACTTTTTCTGTGAATAGATATCAAAAATAGCCTTTAGCTACATGTTGTTACACTTCAAATGGATCCACAAATCTGGGATTAGTCTTTCTGAAGACTCACTGAGACAGGTGCTGTAGCCAGCTCTAAATCAGCGGCTTTAATCCAAAATGATTGTTCAGCCCTTTGAAAAGAACAAGATGTGTTTAAAATTATTAAACATCAACAAAATCCAAGCTTACCCCGGGGACTGAGACAGATAATTTAATAAAATGGGCATGATATTGCTAAATTGCCAGTGAAGGGACTGTAGGTTTTTCTCCCTTAATAAACTGACTTCAGTAAATTGATGAGGCATAGCTCGAGACAGGAAGAAGCTTGATGCAAAATGCTGTCTGTAAAGGTGTAAAAGGCAAGTGTGTGTGTATGTGTATGCATTTGATATGGATAAGAAGATATCCTTTATTTCAGAGGTCAAAGAAGACTTTGCTGAAAATGCCATGTTTTTATGTGACTATTAAACATTTTGAGCAGGAGACAACAATTTATGACATTTAGATTAGAAATAGACTAAGCTAAACTATATTAGTGCTGCAGGCAAGCTTAGCACTGTGGCAAATCTGAGTCAGAGGTCAAATCTGTTAGAACAAGTCTGCATTAGCAACAGTCTTTAACCTCCAGCCTGCTCTTACTTGAGGTCAGAGCATCAGCTGGTGGATACCGAAGATTTTGGTGTCTCGCTCAGGAGAAATATGTAAAGGATTTGTTGATTGACACTTTTCTATTTTCGGAACCAAATGTGTGAACCATGACTGACATGTTTGCTCTCGACTTTCTGCCAGCCTGCTAGCGCAGTCGTTCAGTGCTTAACCCCCGATGAATCGCCCTGAATTAAGAGTAAATGGATTAGTTTTCATAATCACAATTGTGTTAAAGCTAATTAGAAAATTATGAATTGTTTTCCCGAGTAAGGATAATAATCAAGGCATTTTGGTTGAATTACATTGCTTCATTAGACAGAAAATGAGGGTAGAGAGAGAGAGAGAGATGAGGAAGTCTTTAAATTGTCTACTAGTTTCACAAATAAAATGCTAATATGTTCTCATTATTCACTGATCACTTTTTCCTTTTCTGTACCTGGTACCTGCAACACAGGAGAATCAAAAATGAGTTTTTATGAGTTGTTGCTTTTGTTTACTTGCTAAGGTCATTTGAATTAGTGTCTCTTCACACAAATGCTTTTATAATTGAGAGGTGCGTCATTGAAACCGCGCTGGTTAAATTTGACTAATACAGAACAAACTGTTGAATTCAAGCAGCACTGCACATCACAGTTTTGCTTGGCACCTTTTAAAGTGAAAAGCCATTCGGTGTACTTCTCAGCCTCACTGTTGAAAGGTTTCTTTCCAGTATAAAGGGGAAAGTAGTTCAATAGAGTGAACAGGCAGCGAGTTGATTATGAGAGAAAAGTGATGCATCTCATTTAGAAGGCTTGCTTTGCTAAGGACTGACACATTAGCAGATGAAGTAAGGGGAGATAAGAGCTGTGGCATTAAGATAAGTTGAGACATTTCAAGGTAATATTATAATGCCACCATCAGCTTAAGCTCCCAGCTATCTGACAGAATTCAGGTGAGAAATGTGGCAAAGTCAGACGTGGGGACAGCACGGGTAGAAAATCTAAAGATCACTGTAGCAATGAAGGCTGTGGAGATAGCAGCTTATTTTAAAAAAGGAAGGAAAATTGAAAGGAAATGAACGGAGGGAGTTTGTTGGTTAAAGAGCCGTCGCTTCCCCAGCTGCTGCTAAAGCCCAGTTCCATTCAGGAACGTCATATTTGGGTCAGGCCTGGGTAGCCAAGCAGGAGAGACGAGACGAAGCAAGCGGCTCAGCCCTGCTGAATGGATGGCAAGTCATGCATTCTCTGTCCCTTTGTTCCGCTTCATTGGTGGGTGCAGTGGTGCCTGCTACAAGTCGACTCTGGGGACATGGTGAGTTGTAATTGCAGATGTGTGGCGAAAAGGGGTCAACCTGCCAACTCCGGAGATGACTACTCTAAATGGTCCTCTTCCTTGTTTAGCCGCTGCATTGCTCGTCACACCTCTTCACAATATCCTTGCACCCTTCACTCAGCGGTGCAGAGATCGTTTCACTGAGTGCGATGTCTCACAGTAAGACTTTGCCACACTCAGACTTTTGGTGTGTGAACTTTAAATGTGTCTTTTCCTTTTGCTCTGAACTCATCATCTGGAGACTGCTAAGTCTAACATATGGATAGTGTTTACTGAAAGCAAAGCTTGGAGCTTGAGTTGGCTCCAAACTAATTAACACCATGTCAGTGCCGCTGCTATTTACTATAAAGGATGGCAAAAACTCAACTGTAAACTGATCAAACAGTACTTTGCAGTGTTTCCCACATATAGATTTTACTTGGTCAGATTGCCAAGGTATGTACACTTAATGGCCACTTTATTGCTGGTACTGGGTTTGACCCCTTTTTTGCCTTCAGAACTGGCGTAAATCTTTGTAGCATCGATTCAGCAAGGTGCTGGAAGCCTTCCTCAGAGATTTAAGTCCATGTTGACATGGTAGCATCACACAGTTGCTGCAGAATTGGCTGCACATCCATGATTTGAATCTCCCATTTCACCTCGTCCCAGTGGTGTTGGATTGATATCTGGTGACTGTGGAGGCTATTTGAGTACGATGTGGTCATAAAGGGATGGACATGGTCAGCAACAGTTCTCGTGTAGGCTGCGGTGTTTAAACAATGCTCACTTGGTGCTAAGGTGTTCAAGGTCTGCCAAGAAAATACCCCCCACACCATTACACCACAACAGGTGGATGGTACCAGCCAGGATTGATCCATGCTTTCATGTTGTTCACGCCAAACTCTGACCCTACCATCTGGATGCCACAGCAGAAATCCAGACTCATCAGACCCATAAAGGTTTTTCCAATCTTCCGTTGTCCAACTTTTGTTGTGCAACTTGTAAGCCTCAGCTTGTCCAAGATGCTGACACCGGAGTTCGTCCATGGGATGAGATGCAAAGGAGAGCAGCTAATGAAATGCTCAGTTATTTGTCACAAAGCACTTGGCAAATACAAAATTTGCACAGCAGAAAGTTTTGAAGGGAGTTCTCCAATAACTGATTTATGAAAGTGTGTGCACCTCCTTTCACTGCACACATGCCTCCCTCACCTTCCACAAGTAGAATCTAAATTTGTGGGAATCACTGAGTTTGCATATAAAAACTCAGAAATCAACATGGCCTGCCATCTAGAAACGATGGGCTAATTGCATTTGTATGTTTTGCAAACCTTTGTATGTCAGTATATTACTTTATAACGGCAGGCACGTCCAGTGACAGCTTGAGGGCTTCCTTTCTTATCAAAGCATGAGAATTTTATCTCAGTGACAACTGAAATTTATTGCTCATGCTTGTTGACTTTATTGTATAATTTTGATGTAAAATAGGATAAAATCATTTTTTTCTGCAAATACTAGCTTTTTATGTTTTGTTTATGATATAGTTTGGCTAATAAAATTGGCGGAGTGCACTGAGTGCACTGTGGCTGATTATCTAGAAAGGACATGACAGAATTTAAATGCATCCACAACAAAAGTTAAGTGGAGAACGTAGTCATGGCTACACGTGGGGGGAAATGACAGAGAATAGGCATAATTAAAAAGCTTGTCCATCAACATCCATGGAGTTATGGTGTGTTTAAAAAAGATGCTGAGCTCATATCTGGCAAACAGTGCACAAATGTCCAGAAAAATTACATCAACTTGAATGAGAATGGAATGTGTGTGTGTGTGTGTGTGTGTGTGTGTGTGTGTGTGTGTGTGTGTGTGTGTGTGTGTGTGTGTGTGTGTGTGTGTGTGTGTGTGTGTGTGTGTGTGTGTGTGTGTGTGTGTGTGTGTAGACATTTGAACTGCACATCTCCTTTTTGACCTGTCATGTCAGCAGGTAGCTGTTGATTGTCTCCTGTGATTGGTCGGTCTTGCCCCTCTGCAGGTCTTTGGTCCTGTCTGTCATTCTCACCTTTGCAGCATTGCTTCAGCCTTGATTAGCTGACCGTAATCTGGGTCATTGTTTCCTTGGGCCAGACTGCAGAGCCAATCCTCTTGGCTGTCAGGCAGTAGACATGCTGACCAGACTCCACCACAGACTGCATATCCCCTTGGTCCCCGGACTTTCAATTAACCTCTCAGGCTAAAGTTTAGAACAACAGGCTTGCGGCCTGAGGACCTTGATTCTGACTGACTGTGTGATACACAGTGGCTAAATACAGAGCTGAGGATCTTTCACCACTCATCATCATTTCTGTCACTGCCTTTTAATTCATATAATCCATGTAACACCATGTCAGAATGAAAATAATTATTTGTTTGCTACAATAATTGCTTTGCTATCGCTATGTCCACTAAAACTGGCTCAAACATGGGGGTTTTAAGAAAGAAAAGTTAAAGTTCTCTTGAAACAAACTAGTTTATGTGACTGTGTCCAAAGGCAGTGTTTTTATCTGGTCAGAAAGGCCATTCGGAGTCGGGGCTAAAAGCTTATGATCATAGCCTTCTCTTGGTTGCATCACACTGCCTCTCTGACCTTTCGCCATTTGTCTCATGAGTCTCTTTTTATGACGTCTCATCAAAATGAATGATACAAAAGGGAATAAGGGCGCACACCTTTTCAACATTCCTTCTTCACAAGCATTTGTGACAATTCAATAAGGTTTATCCTCGAAAGAGCCCGAGGCAGCTGTGTGTAGAATGAAAACAGAGCGCTCGAGAGAGAATTTCAAATCACTTTAACTTTGTAACCCGCACATAACTGCAAAAATTGGCAATGTTGGATTGACAGCTTTTGAGCATTAAAAACTCTGACACAGCTAACCACAATTTCAACATCTTTGGTGTCTGAGACTGAAGGTCCAGGTGACCGACGCATGAAATGGTTGCTTTGAAGATGGCTATTAACTGTAATAAATTAGACAATAGTAAATCTGTTGCTTACTACATACACAAAAATTCACATTAACTACTTAGTTGACATAGTTAACAACATAGTTGCTGCAGGACAGCAATTTAATGGTAAAATGACCTAGGTGCTCAGTTAGCTGGCACCCGGCTGAGTCGAGTGCCTTATTGCATCGCTGAAAAGTTGCACTCGTCTGCGCAGGCTGATTCAGACTGATTGCAGTTTGAGTCTCAGAGTGATGGCTGGCTGTCTGGATCTGCCCTCCCACCACGCGACTTGTGCAACACCCTCGACTAACCCAGAGGTTGAGGGTGTTGCACAATCAACTTCTGGGTGACCAGTTGGATGAATGTAAAGAATCTTTTTTTTTTTTCCTCGATTTTGACTGAGCCGTTAATGAGTTAACGACTTCCTCAATTAATAGTCAGTTAGATTTATAGTTAACTATGTATCTGCCTTCCTCTTATAAAAGAGGAGATGCATGTTTGAGACACTTTAAAAAAATGAGTATAGATGTTGTAAATCCCATCGATAACGATGTGGAGTGCAGTTAAGATAAACTTTACAATCTTATCATAAATCAGTCACTTTTTTTACTTCTGAATTCCAGATTAATGCTCTTTTGTTGTGAAAAAAGATGGGAAATACTAACATTTAAAGAGTTTATTTATACACTGATATTGTGTAATAGTGTTGCGTAATTGTTTAGATAGCAGGGCAGCATTTTAGCAATTGTAATTTCAAAACTTGTGAGCCTTAAAGCTTTTATTATGCTGGACATAATTCTGAACTATCCCACAAAGCATTAGGAGTGCTCTGGCCTTTTGGGTCATAAAACGGGTACATATTTGCAAATCCAACTCAACCTCCATCCTGTCTTGTAAAACCAAACAGCACTTTTAAAAAAACAAACACGTTTGATAACATATAAATTTCCCTTTCAGTCTGCATTCACCGGGCTCCAGCACTAGTACTTGAACAGTCGCAAGGAGAAAAATTAGCCAATGGAAAAATGGATACATTTTACTGTTTCAGAGGCATTTTGAAGATTGTTTTTCAAATTTTAATGAGAAGAGGTTGAGGACTTACTGGTTGATTTCACAAATGTACAGAACATTAAAGGAAGTGTACCGTCTATTAAAAAAATCCCTTTTAGATGACAGTTAGCTTCTTATCACATGGAACAAGTAATCATGCTAGTCCGTGGTGGTCTTCTTAGTTATTAAGTGTTCTCTGCCAGTAAATATTTGCCAACATAAAGTTGAAAATGTTGTCAACACTGTGGCCAAAAACCTTGGTGTACTGTAATCGCTCAGTATGCAACACTGTACATCAAGAAGTCTGGAAGAGAATCTCCAAAATGTCAATGTAAAATCAATTTGTTACAAGATCAGCACATCACTTTTTCATTTCACGTTTTTCTTCATTTGTCTTTTATTGTGCAGATTCAATTCTTTGCAGTGCTGTCATGGACAGCCATGTGCAGAACATTAAAAAGTGTAGTACAGGGACAAAACCAGCATACAGAGAAATTTTCACGCTTTAATGTGGACTTTAGTGTTTGCATCTGTACAGATATATCAGTCTGCTTCAGGGTTATGATCCCCAGTACACAGGATTCATTCTGCCATTTGTGGAAGTGAGTGGACAAAATCAGATCAAATCCCTGTGCAATATAACAAGGTTTTATTGGTGTCTGTTGCCATGTCTCCCAGATTTATTTTTATCTGGATATGTTTGTGTGACTGTGTGTGCAGCCCCCGCCACCCCAAACCATCAGTGTGATTTCCACATGAGGGGAGACGGTCAAGTTTACGAACATACTAAATATATTTTGTGTATTTGTGCCACTACATGTTCATCAAATATCAATATTTTCTTACATAAATTAAATACTCTGGGAATACTACGAACAAGAGGGCATGTATCACCATCCTGAAGTAACATTAGCCGAGCAAAGTTACGTCAAATTGTCTCAACTGAAAAACCGTCCAACACAGTTGCTTATTCACACGTAGCTTGACAACGCTACCTCTTAATTCAGCGCAAGCTAATTGCTGAGTCACATGAGTAGCAATATGACAAGAACCTCCTTGCATCTACAAAACAAAAAGTCAGGTTGCTTGGTGATTGAATTTATTATTTTTCACAGTAGGACCACAATCACTGTCAGATTGTCAAGATTTGCAAATAATTGTTGTCTAATGTATAAATGCAGGCAGATTACCAACATGTTACCATCAGTCTGAATGAGTGTTTGTCAATAAGCACAACTTGAGAGGACTCTACTCAATAATAGTAATAGTGTAATAGTTAAATGTGAATTTCTGTCTATGTAGACGCAACAGACATGATGATTTACCATAGTTAATTGCTGTATTATTATGATATCAGACTTATAGCAGTCTGACTCTCTTATGGCAACATTTATAGCATGTTTTAGTGACAGTGTTGGTATACATGACAGACTGATTTTCTGGCAAAAATATAATAATATAATTATAATATAAAATAATATAATATTGCATCGTAGGGTGTCTGGTGATTCTCACCTCTAGTGCATAAATTCTATTCAATTTTATTTATATAGCGCCAAATTACAACAAACATTCGCCTCAAGGCGCTTTGTATTGTGGGTAAAGACCCTACAGTAATACAGAGAAAACCCAACAGTCAAAACAACCCCCTATGAGCAAGCACTTGGCAAGGAAATGGGAAGGAAAAACTCCCTTTTAACAGGAAGAAACCTCCAGCAGAACCAGGCTCAGGGAGGGGCAGTCATCTGCTGTGACCGGCTGGGGCTGAGGGGAGAGAGACAGGACAAAAGACACCCTGTGGAACCAGAGATTAATAATAACTAATGATTAAATACAGAGTGAAGTATAAACAGAGTAAATAAGGTGAATGAAAATAAACAGTGCATTATGGGACCCCCCTTAGCATAACTAAGGGAGGGTTCAGGGTCACCTGATCCAGCCCTAACTATACGCTTGATCAAAAAGGAAAGTTTTAAGCCTAATCTTAAAAATAGAGAGGGTGTCTGTCTTCTGAATCCAAGCTGGGAGCTGGTTCCACTGAAGAGGGGCCTGAAAGCTGAAGGCTCTGCCTCCCATTCTACTCTTAAGTGTCCTAGGAACCACAAGTAAGCCAGCAGTCTGAGAGCGAAGTGCTCTAATTGGTTGATACAGTACTATAAGGTCTTTGAGATAAGATGGGGCCTGATTATTCAAGACCTAATATGTGAGGGGAAGGATTTTAAATTCTATTCTGGATTTAACAGGGAGCCAATGAAGAGAAGCCAATATAGGAGAAATGCTCTCTCTTTCTAGTCCCTGTCAGTATTAATAATGCCTTAGACTTATATAGCACTTTTCACAGTACTCAAAGCGCTTTACAATTCTGTGCACCATTCATTCACACCTCAATCATACTTGGTGGTGGTAAGCTACTAATGTAGCCACAGCTGCCCTGGGCCAGTCTGACAGAAGCGTGGCTGCCAATTCGCGCCTACAGCCCCTCCGACCACATTCACACTTAGGCAATGTGGGTTAAGTGTCTTGACACAATGACAGCACACGCTCAGACAGGGGACTTGAACCCGCGACCCTCCGGTTGCGAGGTGAGCACCTACCCACTGCGCCACTGCCAAACTTTGTTTCTTTCCCCAGAGGCCAAAGAGTAGCCAGTGAGTTTGCAGACTACTTTACTAATATGCTTTAGAAATGGGTTCATCCGGCCCTTACACAATGAGGTTTTAAGCCTAATCTTAAAAACAGAGGTGCGAAGAATTGTCAGAGTCCTGCTGTATATGTAGCAAAGAGGCTCAGCTGTTCACATGGAAGTGCCCTCCATACATCCACCTTCACTTTATGTATCTAGACAGAAAAATCCTCCCCATCGTGTTTCGGGCATTAACATTAAGATCTAAGAGCATTCTTTCTTTTAAATGGAAATGTTTGATGGCTTTCTTGTGGCAGGTTAAGTCATCACTCTCAACTAATTCCTTTTTATTAGTTACACACAAGAAAAGATGCACACTCTCAGCCTCTCAGTTTAACTCTTCATGTGTTGCTGGTGAGAGCATTGTTGCACTGAAGTAAAAGATTAGCAGTTTTAAATTAAATGCCTCTCGGGTGTGTGTGTGTGTGTGTGTGTGTGTGTGTGTGCGCACTCCCCTGTTGTCTAAAGTTAAACTGAATTGTCTCTCCATAGTTACAGGTTCTATGGTAACAGTATGTTTATTCGGTGTTTTTAACATGAAGCTCATGGGAAGTCAGCTCTGATACTAACAGTCAGCGCCCGATACATAAACACACACACACACACCTGCTCTCCTTTATTGGGAGCATTTTACTCAAATGTCAGTGATAATACTTCACCAAACAGAATTTGTTGGAAGAACAAACCAAACCGAATGTTAGTTCTGCCTCCTTTCTATAGCTTAATTTTGTATTATACATATGTATAACACCCTTATGACCACATGTACTTTGATTTATTAAGACAAAGCCATGTTTAATTGTAATCTCATAACTCAGTATGTTGTATATGTATGTTACTTGTAAGTAGGTCAACCAAAGAGTGACACCTTTCAGAGTTTTTAGATATTGTGAGAGGAATGAGTAAGTCAGGGTTTCTGTTATGTAGTGTTCACTGAATCTAACACTTTGTTAATGCTACAAAGAAAGCGGGCTCAAATTTCCCCGTCAGGGCTAACTGTCACTCTGTTACAGTAGATGCTCATATTAAACATTGCCAAAGTTTCAAATAATGAGATCATCATATTTACCACAGCCTTAAGTAATGCCTGCTAGCAGAAGTTCAGATTTCAAAGAGGGGATGCCCTTTATTTCATCATTTTAGGTGTGCAGCTCTGGCTTAAGCACAAAAGCCCCACCCACCAGCTGTACAAATTTTCTGTTTGTCAGCGTCAGCCAATCAGAAGAAACCTTGCATAAAAGGTTAGAAAAAGGAGGTAAAATAAATTAAAAACTGTTTACAATGCAGGATACATTTAAATGACTTAATGTGTGTGAGAGCCTCAACATTAACAACAAAAAACAATCAAAAAAGTGTTTTTTCTTCATAAGTATCCAGCGTTGACAGGATCGGATTTTTTGCTCCTCCCTCTTGAACGCTGAACTGTAAGCAAAGAAAAAAGTTTTTAAAAAAAGGCATTTTTAGAACAATAACGAATATAGAGAGGTACCAGCAGAAATGATAGCAAACCTCTAATGTGTGCATAAGTCAGCTCAGTCATATGATTTGCTGCTATCTTCCTCATTCAGCTGCTAATTGCCTCTTTGGGGCAATAGCGAGACAACCACCATCTTTACTGTCATGGAATTTAGCCTTAGATTTCCAGTTAAGTTTCGCTGAATGCCGCAACTCGATCTTATAATGTCTCTGGTCATATCTTTTGATGGTCATCCTAAATGTGATCGTCAGAGGTTTGTCCCAGGTTCTCTTTTGTGGCAGGACGGTTACAACGGCCAACTTTGAACCTCTGTCCTTCTCTTAGTCTTTTTTTTTCCTGCCTTCACTTTGAACTATATCATAAACACAAAAAGGACAAAGCCATTTTCTAAAATTTCTGAAAACATTTTTGTTGCATAGCAACAGGTTGAAGGATGAAGAAATTCTCCTTGCATGCTCTTTCTGTTACTCCAGCCATCTACAGCAGCACTTGGAGAAAAGCCTCATGTCTGATTACAGTGTCAGATGCAGACACCTCCAGAAACTGTGAGCGTGCTCTTGGATGCTCTCATGCCTCAGTAGAGAAAACATATTTGAAAGACACATACTGTTATTGAAGTCGGAATCCATACAGTCTTATATTTATTTCACCTGATTGATTTTATTTTTGGCCACTTGCAGGCCGAAGAATCAAGCTATAAACACAACTTTCTTAAGTCGATATTAGAGTAATGCTTCTTTCTTTTCACCTTAAAAGACCATTCTTTTTTAGCTGTGCGGTTCACTGCCATTTTGTGTGTTTTTTTTGTTTGTCTGTTTTTTTTAGCTTGTAATTTGGTAGCTAATAATTTTGAGTGCAGTTAGTGTACAGTGTGAAGGGTGATATTTGTATTTACATATATAAATTATAGAAGTTCTTGGTTTGTATAAATTTTACCACCAGTATAGAAATTTGAATGACTAAAATATTCATGATACAGGGCGTACATGTGCTCAGGTGGTTTTTCAGTGGCTTAAAGTTTGTGGCACCACAAATGAGGCTTTTCAAAGAAAGATCTTTGGAACCTAAAATATTGATTCCCAGGAAGAACCAGATATGTGCGCCCACTCAGGATGCCACTGGCATCCTGAGTGGGCGCAGACTAAACCCACGAAAACAAACAAAATGGAGAAGTGGGTTGCCAGGTCCTCTGTAGAAACTCAACTCTTCCTGTTAAATTAAACATCCTATGAATTTTAGGAGCTTAAAAGGCTCTACTCAAAATCAAATTTTATGTAAACCTTCTTGTAGAGATGACTTAGTGCAGCAAAATTACTGACAGGGACTAGAAAGAGAGAGCAGATTTCTCCCATGTTGGCTTCTCTTCATTGGCTTCCTGTTAAATCTAGAATAGAATTTAAAATCCTTCCTCACATACAAGGTCTTGAAAAAACAGACCCCATCTTATCTCAAAGACCTCATAGTACCGTATCACCCCAATAGAGCACTTTGCTCTCAGAATACTGGCTTACTTATGGTTCCTAGGATACTTAAGAGTATAATGGGAGGCAGAGCCTTCAGCTTTCAGGCCCCTCTTCTGTGGAATGGAGCTGGTTCCCAAACTGGGAGCTGACAGATGCCCTCTCTATTTTTAAGATTAGGCTTAAAACTTTTTGATAAAGCTTATAGTTATGGCTGGATCAGGTGCCCCTGAACCCTCCCTTAATTACACTGCAATAGGCCTAGGCTGCTGGGGGTTTCCCATGATGCACGAAGTGTTTCTTCTTTATTCACCTCTTTCCACTCTGTGTTTATACCCCACTCTGAATTTAATCATTAGTTACTATTAATCTCTGGCTCTCTTCCATAGCATGTCTTTTGTCCTGCCCCCCTTCCTGAGCCTGGTTCTGCTGGAGGTTTCTTCTTTTAAAAGGGAGTTTGTCCTTCCCACTGTCGCCAAGTGCTTGATCATAGGGAGTCGTCTGATTGTTGGGGTTTTCTCTGTGTTATTGTTACAATATAAAGTGCATTGAGGCAACTGTTGTTGTGATTTGGTGCTATATAAATAAAATCAATTTGAATTGAATTGCATTAGTGCAGTGTGGCATGGAGGCAGTCAGCTTACGGCACCGCTGAGAAACCCAGGTTACTTTGATGGCAGCCTTCAGCTTGTCTGTATTTTTTGGGTCAGGTGTTTCTCATCTTCCTCTTGACAGTACCCCACAGGTTTTCTATGGGGTTCAGGTCAGGTAAGTTGACTGGCCAATCAAGCAAGTAATAACATAGTGAACAAACCATTTGGTAGTAGTTTTGGCACTGTGGACAGGTGCTAAGTCCTGTTTCAAAAGGAAATTGGTATCTTCATAAAGCTTGTCAGCAGATGAAGGCATGTAGTGCTCTAAAATCTCCTGCTAAACAGCTGTGTTGGCTTTGGACTTTGGGCCAACTACCACCACCAACAGCAGCAGATTATCACATTAAATTATCACAGACTGCACAAACTTCACACTGGATTTCAAATACCTTGGATTCTATGCTTCTCCAGTCTTCTTCCAGGTTCTAGGACTTTGATTTCCTAATGAAATGCAAAATATACTGAATCTGTCTGAAAATTAGACTTTGAACCACTGAGCAGGAGTCCAGTTCCTTTCCCCCTTTGCCCAGGTTTCTGGTTCTTGTGGCCTTTTTTGAAGACTTCTTTACGTGGTGCCTCTTTATGCACTGAGACAAATTTCAGTCCACTCCCTGTGCAGCTCTGGCAAGTTTTTGAATCTTGTTATCAATGGTTACCCTGATATGAGATATAATTTGCACTGAAATTAGCTATTTTTGTTGTTCGTATGTGTGTTTTGTTTTGTAATGATGTTATGTTGTGTATGTGTGTATGCTTTATAGTGCACTGTCAAAATGTAATGATTTGGAGACCCCAGGAAGAATAGCTGCTGCATTGCTACAGCTAATGGGGATCTTAATAAAGTAAACTGAACTAAATCAACTTTTATTGACAGTTTTCTCAAGGCTGCATGCCTGTTGCTTTTCCTACTACACTCTTACCTTCCAGTCAAATTTGCATTGATCACAGGGTGATTTGATTTGTGGTGCTTGAACAGAATTGTTGCACAGATTAGAGCCCTTTGGATCCCAAATGAGAAATTTTGTTTTAGGAAACAGGTAAGAATGAACCCCAAACTCATACATTCGTAAAACCAAACTGGCAAACTAAATCACCATAGAAAAAGTTCCTTAAAGATGAGGGAAACTGCAGTCAGGTGATAACTTATCCTTTCATGTGACCTTTTTCACATGCTTGTAGTCATTTGATCCATAAAATATTGATTATAGCAGCTTTAAATACATCTTTTTGTATGTAAATCTCCAGAGTTATTACACAGGAGAGAAAAAATGAGGTCCACGTAAGGTTCCCATTCTGCATTAGTGCTCCAACTCCTGCTGAATGTATTTCTTACCACAAATCTCTTTCCTGTTTGTGCATGTGGCCTCAGATAACTTTGTGAGGGAGAATCCATGTAGTTGCCAACAGTGTCCCTCTGTTCAGGAAAAATCCCCAACTGGCTGCCTGCTTTTGTTGCACCGTTCGGCTTACAAGCAGAGCAGGGCTGAATGGAGTTTTGTGGCGTGGAAGTGTATCTCATGGCCAGGCTTACTTACTTATTTATTAATTTATTTTTTATAATAAGCCTGTTTAGCAACGGATGTTGTCACACACGACTGTGGGGGCTTAGCAGGAGAACTATTAGAGTTTTGTTGACTCAGCTAGTGGCTTTTAGAGCAAGTTGATTGGAATTTTTTTTTTCTTTGCCTTTTTTTGTGTAGGTCATAAAGGTTCTGCCATCCTTTGCGCCAACAGTAAATACTCAGTACTCAAGAGCAGTAACACTTTACAGTCCAGACAAACTATAGTTCTTCCTATCTTACCACCTCATGAATTTTTACCATCTCTCCATGATATGTTCTTCCAGCTACATTATCTCTCCTTTTCGTATTCTCTCTGCCTTCCTCTGACTCTCCTGCTCGGCTGTCTTTTCTTTATCCATCTGTCTTGGTTTGTTCCAGATCCTTTCCCCCCTTAGATGCCTTTCCCTCTGTCTCTTCTTCTTTCACACTTTCAGCTTTTGCATTTCAGCTTATGCTCTTTTGCAGAACTACTTAAAATAAGTCTGTATGTAAAATCAGGTTAAATTCTGACACCGGCAGCATTAACAGCATTGAGCAGGCAGTGAGCATGTGTGTGCCTTGGTTTTTGACTCCTTTGAGATTTACAGTCCAGTTTCTGCAGTGAAATTACTGGCTGTTTTAACTGTTGTAGTTACTGGAAAGCAGAAATGAGTGAATTCATCTCTCCAAGCTAATGCTAGACAAATAAATATACCAAAAAACTTAGTTCAGTATGCATGTATGTATACATAACCGGAAAAGAAATTCCAAAATGTCATAGGAACAGTGATGACATTTAATCAGTCATCAATAATGAGATACACTACTGTGCAAATTTGGATTCATCACTCCATAAGACCTGTTGCCATTTATTTTTCAGTTCAGATCTTATATGATTGGGTGCATCTAAAAATTTTATGGACACACTGCAGATATGCCAAGTTTTTGGGGTTAGGCAATCACCTTGTTGGTGCAAAAACACTATTTTATGTTTTTTTAAACATGCATTTAAACATGCATTAGACTGCTAGTAACTAACAGATACAATTTAAAATTGGTTCTTCACCAAGTTGTGTATTTTTTGTAGACACCACACTGGTTCATCTCTTGAGTGAGATTTGAAGAAAAGCTTCAAAGAGCCTAACGAATAATTTTTCACAAGAGCACTTACAAAAAAAAAAAAAAGAAAAGAAAAAAGATGGTCTGATTTCTTTGAAGCAATGTTTAAAGAAATAAGGGGTGACTCAAGACTTTTGCACAGCAATGTAAATTGTTCCATTGTCACCTGGTGTGTCTGATACAAACACCGGATCGGTGCATCCCCGCCCTGGTTCAGATTGAGGTTTGCAAATGTGTAACATGAATACAGCTTAATGTATTAATGTTGATAAACAATCACCCGTAAAGTTGTATAATAATGTTTATTAGCATTGATTAATAAACAGCTGAAGAGCCGTGGTATAATGAACGAGTGAAAGGTTACACCGAGTGTCAGTACAGCATTTTCTTTTCATTTCTTTAGCAGGAAAGTCCTGTACAGCCTCTACCCCCACCGGGCAGCTTCATGGTCAATTGGACCTCTGTTTTGTGTCTTTTATTGAGAAAAAAGGCTCCAGTTCCCCACAGGAAAAAGGTTATTGGTTTTTCAAAGACTGCGCGTTAAATGATAGTCCTGAATAGCCGATGCTGTTTGAGCCTCAGTGCAGCATTTGCAAAGGTCAGTCATTTCAACAGCTCTGCTTCAATAACAAGCACAGGATGTCCTATTGCTTACACAGACAGACTCATAACAGAAAGACTGGCTGTTTCCATAACACTGTGAAAACTATAGTTGGTAGGAAAAAAAAACAACAAGCGACGTTTCCTTTTAGTGTCAAAGTGACTTTTACAGGACATTTACAAAAATTCTAAACACTGTGATTTGTAAATTTATAGCTAGGGACCGCAACATTTCTGCAGCACTCACTGAAATCTGCCCATATCATTATACAGAATGTTTACTTATTGATCGTCAGTTTCTGATATAAAACTGAATTTGTTTGTTTAGATTAAAGCCACTTATACCTGCAGTTTTTCAGACATCAACTAGTGGAGATGTATGTCACCTCAGTTGGACATTACACTGTCAATGTCCATGCAGTGCACATGTGAGAATAGTGCACTTAATTGTCCAGTGAACTTACAACGAGCAAAATTGTCATTGCGTGTACTGCGGCTTTCAAGCTCTAACTAGGAGACACCAGTCCTCAAGTGAACCCTCTGCTGTGTGCTACATGCAACTTCAGATAATTTCAAGACTGGATTCTCCCAACATTTTCTGGAGTTCATGTGTGAAGCTGGGTCAACATGAAACTTTTTAAAAGTAGAAAAAGCATGTTTTAGAATCCAAAAATGGGACCTTAAAAAAAATCCTTTTTGAGAGATTGATTGATTCTCGAGCACAGAAAAGTCACTGTGTGTCCCACTTGACTAACAGCTGACTAACCTGCTTGAATGTCCAACACCTCTCGCTCGCAGACATGTTTGAGCTTGTGTCGTAAACGCATGATGACAGTCAGCGGAGCTTATCCGTTATCCGGCCAACAGGTCTCTTGTTTTTATCATGTAACAGTTTGTAATATGTTATTGCGGACGGTACGGCCCGGGTAACAAAATCTACTAAACCCTCTGCTCTGATGACGGTGAAAAACAAGGACAGCTACAACATAAACCAGTCTGCTGACTGCTGAACTTATTACACTTTTTTCAATCTTTATTTAGTACTGTGATCTCAGCTGGGTTTTTTTTTTTTGTCGTTTTTTTTAATTGAACCAAAATCATGTATAACTGCCATTTTCTGTTTGATTTCATAAGAACCGGTGCACAGCATGTGGTGGAGATGGGAGTGCGCCTTAATGCCATTGTGTAGGTTTCACCAACACTGGAGCCATTTTGCTGTTAATCCCTACAGACAATCGATGCACAGATGAACTTGGGGTTTATTATATTCAGTCACTAAATGCGTAGGTTTGAACACTCCTGTCAGATCATTTAATCCATGGTTCTAATCGCCTTTTTTTTTTTTTTTTTCCCCCCATGGAGGGGTTTCTGGGAGGATTACCGGGCACACGTCTTATTTGCTTTTCCCTCTGTATTGCTTTAATTAACAAATGAAATACAAGCTCTTATGGTAACGTGCCTGTGGATGATGCATTGTTTGCAGTTGGAAATTTTGTGTGTGGCACCCTCTTTCCATTTCTTTACAAATTAATCAGTCTTTTACTTGAATTGGTTAATCACAAATTCTTAAAGTAAACATTTAAAGTTGTGGAAAAAAAGTAGATTTTAGTAGAATTGACAGTAAATACTGATAATCATTCAAATGCTGAAGAAACTGTATTCTTCATGCGTTTGGTGCAGATGGACCGTGAATTTTAAGATGTTTCAGTGTCTGTTTTGACCCCCCTTTTTTTTTTTTAATGCCAATTTGAAGTGGATTTCAGATGATGATATTAACCTATGTTTTCATGTATTTTAAGCTGGCATGAAGACCAGAGGGTGTTACGTGACCTGCAGTCAGATTTGTTCTGACTGCCTGCTGTCAAGATCAGAGGACTATTCAATAAACAAGGGAGTTGAGTTCATGTTCTTTATAATCCTTGCTTCACAAGGTAAAAATACTCTTTAAAACAACTTTATAAAATTATGCTACAAAGCCAAATGATATACTTCAGCTGCATAATGAACTTTTCCACCACGGCGAGAGTAAATTCTTGTCTAAGAAAGCGCAGTGGGTTTGCGAAACCCCACTGTTCATTGCCATTCAGAAATCTTCCTCCTCTCCCATTCCAAGACTGCACAGACAAGCCAAGATACAGACCTGCTGGAGTCCTCTGGGCGGGGGACTCACTTCTAGTCAAAGTGATGAAAAATTCATCTAGCCAGGTTCTGCTTATCTTGAGCTCCCTGCAAAGCTTCATTAAGTCTGTTGGAAAAGCTCTACTTCGATTTTTTTTTTGTTTGTTTGTTTATTTTTTTATTTTTTGTTTTCAGCTCAGACGATGCTGAAGCTGGTTACAACTGGCGTTTACATTTACATTAATAACCCACATTCAATACTATAAAGCATTTTGCAGGATAAGCAGTTTAAAATCCACGAAGAATTCATTTAGACTGCTGACTCAGGTCTAAGTTAGCGGGGTTAAAGGCCAAAGCATCCGGGCTAATATATGTGTGTGTTTTAATAAATGACAGGTACCAGCAGGAGGGTTGAGAGGAGAGGGAACGTGTGTTGAAACCATAATTAATTGGACTTGAGCTTTTTGTTCATGGAGGGGGATTAGACACCTCTCACTGCTGAAGATGGTTTTAGTCCAGCGCTCTCTCACTGTTGCTTTTCTTTCTTTCACCTCTTATTTCTCTCCTCTGTGATCCCGCTGTCTTTGATCTTTCTCTGTCCTTTCTTTCTCCTTCCTTTGCGTTATATTCCTTTAGTCTCCAGATCTTTTGCTCCTGATGGTTGAATATCTTTTGCTAATTCATTCATTATTTCATTTATTGGCAATAGTGAAACAGAATCTGCTTTTCATTCATTAATGCCTCTGTTTGTCACACACACGCAGTAATCAGTCACAACATTAAAACCATTCGCCTAATCTTGTGTAGGTCCTCCTTATTCTTCCTAAACAGCTCTGGCCCGAAGGGATGAGAACACTGTTGTATGGGTGTCCTGTGCTGTTGGACACTTGGACTTACCCAGCAGGTCCTTTAATTCTTGTGGGCAGTGGGGTGGGGCCTTGGTGACTCAGACTTATCCAAGCATCCTATAAATCTCAGATTGGAAGGCATTTTGAAGCCTAGATGATCACCTCTTTTGTTGTGTTTCTTGACCAGAGCCAGAGGATTTCTTGTTGGTTAGTGGGGCTTGGATCTACAACAGTGATAAATGTCAAAATAACATCCACCTGAGTGCCAGAACCTGCAGTTTCCCATCAGAATATTGCTTTGTAAGGGGATGATCAGTATTATATATTTCATGTGTCAGTAATCGGTGTTTAAGCTGATCGAGTTGTTAGTTTCTAGCCTTGTTGAATGCAACATGATGATCATTTTGTATCTACAGTCTAAGTAAAAATCATTTAACAAGTCATGAAGCACAATTCGCCATGTTGTTTGGGTCTCAAAAAACTTGTTGTGGAGATCTTTTGTTAAACAACATGACAGTGTGACAGTTTTTATCCTCTGTGAATAAAAGGAAATTTAAACACACCTCACAAAAAGGTCAGCAGCTTCTTTCACATGAACACAACCACAAGAACAAGGAAAGATAATAGCTGAGGTTGGCTCACTGTACCTATTTTACCCCAGAAGGCTGTATTATCTTACACCTCAGCCTGAAATGTACAATAGTGACTGACAACAGCAATTCAGGGGTGTAGGAACTAAGCTAGAAGCTGGAAACACTGGCAGGATGACCAATACAAAAGAATTATGTTTCCCGAACCCGGTGGACAAAAAATTCAGCCATCACAAAGCTCAGCTCTTCAGTTTCAGTAGTTACAGTAATTGCTGCTGCACTAGATACAAAAGCCAGTAGAAGCCTGTAGTTATACCAAGAAACATGGGGGGATGGGGGGGGGGACTCGAGGAAGCTTCTCAGTCAAATTTATGTTCATAATTGTAAAGGTAATCAGACACAACTTGTTCCTGAACAAAAAGCAGGCTCCCATGAACGAGAGGCAGGTATCCGATTTCTGCTGTTAGAAATAAAAACTCATTACTCTCAACAATTCTATGTTCTTTGCATTCACTGCACTGCAGAAGAAAACTCCTGTGTCTTTGCCATCTTATTTTTGGAAACCCTTTGCCTCCAAGAAGCCTTGCTGTCTCTGTCATCATTGCGTGATGAGTCACAGCCGGCTCCAGGTGTAGATCTAAAAGAGAACAGCAACATACAGCGTTTGATAGCAGATGTAATTATTTGGGATGCACTCATGGAATTCCTTTTTCTGAAATTAAATACGACTGTACCGCATTTCATCGACTTCATCCCCGTACTTTGCATAGCAGTCAGGATGCACTCAAGGACAGTTTTGTCAGCACAGGTCTACTGTTGTGGATTTTCTTACATATTGTATGACTTTTAACACTTCCAGCTTCTTAGGAACCAAAACACAAAGACAAGAAACTCAAACCCTTACATGTGTGTCGCACAGCTTCCATTCTTCAGACAGCAGCGAGCACAAATCTTGCATGCAAAGAGCCTGGAGGCAGAATACAGAGCAAATAACCCCCTGCACATTCTTTTTACTACTCTTACTCCTCCTAAAGGGGTGCAACGCTACAGATTAGTCAACATTTACACAGTGAGCTATGTGATCGGTCTAGCTTGAAACTATTGCTAATGGATCACTGTTGCTGGGAAAACACCTAATTATCTTAGCTACTCAGCTGCATCAAGAAACTTCCCATCTGCATTCTTGTACAAAGCTGTGCCTGTCCCTTTATTTTCCGAGCTAGTCTTTGAAGATAACAAATGTCCTTCCATCCGAATTTGAAGAATCTCTAGATAAAGACTATTTTTCTACCTCTATGATCATTACATGTGTAATTTTTGTCTGGCTGTAAGTTATACACTTCACTGAATGCCTTTCATATCAGGCACCAATTACATGAACGGCGCTACACTAAAAAACTATCTACATATCACTACTATCACAACTCTATAGAAGTATAACAGAGCTAAGAGTTGGAAGGAAAGGCTGGGTCTGGATATGTTTCCTTATGTAAAAGTTATGGTTATCACTTATTAATTTTTAATCTTTTTTGAGATAATCTTGGGTTTTATTGGCTCATGTATAAAAATGATACATTAAACATAATACACACGATGCACACTAATCACATAGTCACCCAAATGTTTCTGAACTCAGAATATTGAAGACACGGTGCTTGATGGGCTGCTATCATGTCATAATCATTACATGGTGACTTCTGACTATAGATGTCACCAAATTTAGATTATAGGATGGAGGGCAAAGTTATCAGCTAATGCTAGCAATACTGAGTAGCACACTACACCCATAAACTGTAGACACAGATATTACGCTTGACAGTAAGTGCCAGAATTTCACTCACCAAAAATGAAACGCAAACTCCTTTGTTGGTTCTGCACATCAAAGGAGGCCATAGCAATGAGCTACAGCTCTCTGTGTGAGCTCACCAGTCAATAAAAATGGCCAATGACATTTTTTTAAGCCTTAACAAAATCAGGCCCACTGGGTGATTTATGCTCCTATACAGTTGTCAAGAGGAAAATTAGCTCTAGAGACCAGAACAGTTTTATTTTTATACCAGGCTGTAAACAAGTTATTTTCATGACTGAAGTTGGACATTTTAACATGGGAGTCTACAGGGATTATATTGCTCAGCTTCATAGAACCGTAGTTATGTAGGCAGTACAGTGGTTCGCTAATACCGCACTAATATTTGTGTACAGAGATATTTTGTTAGAGTCAGATTATTGGGAAAAATGTTTATAGGCAATAAAACCCCAATTTGCAAACGGTGACATGGAACATTATTAAGGAAATTTATCTCTGCTCCTCAAAAGCAGAAATCTGCATCAATGCACATAATTCACAATGAATCCATTTCAGGTGTTAACTTTATATCAACAGCATGTCAAATTGTTTATATTGTGAACATGTTATTGCTATTGCCACTAACGCGTCTGCTACAGCAATAGCTAACATAGGTTTGTTTAAACTGGAGAAGCAATGTCTCATAAAGTGAGATGGGTGTTTTTATATACTCATATTTTTAGGT
The DNA here is from genome assembly GCA_024447675.2 of Pterophyllum scalare. NCBI lineage: Eukaryota > Metazoa > Chordata > Actinopteri > Cichliformes > Cichlidae > Pterophyllum > Pterophyllum scalare. The sequence continues at coordinate 152,625 of JAMQGT020010997.1, forward strand.
AAGAATTCATTTTTAAAAACATTCAATTTGACTTTTGGTATCAAATTTGGCATCAGTAATCATGGAGTTTTACTGATTTGCTGATTATCCTCATTACGCCATCCACCAGATAGTTTTTCTTCTTCTTTTTTTCTTTTTAAGGTTATCAGGATATCATCAATTCCAACAGTGTCCAAACAGTCAGTCAGTCAACAGCTAAATCAAATACAAGTTCCTCACACTGTCTAAACCCAGCAGGAAGAGTTGGGGATGAAGGGGCTGCAGTGTCACAGGGTGGTTCTGGATTTCCTGCCACTCTTGTCAAAAATGTCAACTTGCTGTTTCAGCCTAGCATGAATTATTTCTCAACGTGTATATAGTCTACAGTTTGCTGCAGTTGCTACCTGTGCAAAGTGTCAATACTGAGCCACGTGTATGCAAGCTAAAAGTAATAAATTATAGAGATGTGTGTACCCGTTTGAAAGAACAATAAAGACGTTAACTTGATAAGTTATTGTTATTTGGGTACTAATATACTGTCATAGTTAATAATGTTAGATTTTTGTGTAGTATTTTGTGGGTAATATCAAATGTGTAAATCTCGACTGCAACAGAGGCAGATGTGTTTGAAAACAGTGCCTTGGATGCTAGAAATTCATGCAATTGAAAGAGTGTGATATAATCTGCACGCATGTCATTTTTATTAGAGAAAAACACCAAAATTCTCCTCATGTGTTTTCTTTATGCTGTTGCAGATCTTATTGTCAAACTGGCAAAGGACAAGTTTGGAGCCATTCAGACGGAATATCAAAAGGTAACCTTGCGCGCATGTGTGTGTGTGTGTGTGTGTGAAATGATTGCTTTTCTGTGCCTTTCATCATCCTTGTTGCATGATTTTACAGATTGGAAGTAGCAGCTCGTGAAATACATTACATAAGAAGCGAAGCTCTGAGAAACTCAGTGACTTCCTTAAAACAACGTGTCAATAGCTTTCATTTGCCAAAGCAATGCCATCTTCATACTGGCATTCCAGAAACAAATGGTTATTGCTTCTGGCACAGCCTTTGAATTTAGAGAGAAATCATTTGAGTTCATGCAAACAAACAGGTTTGACACCCAAAGGCTGTTTTAGGTTCTTTGACGGTGTCTGAGATCGAAATAAAAAGAGTGCAGTGTCTTATTTGTGTGCAGCGTCACTGCGTGGATATGCACGACTTCTTTAATTTCTCTTTGTGTTCTCTTTCATCACATATGTTTGTTTTGTGGCTTTGCTCTTTCTTTGATGCTGCATTGCCTTTTGTCTTCTGCATGTACTCTTCATCTGATCTGGCCTCCCTCAGCCAGAGAACATAGTGCTGACCCTTCAGGTAAAGTCTGCACACTGGACTTAGAGTCGAACCCATCCCCTGTCTCATAAATGCTCCACTGAGAAAGTCACCAAGGTTGCACAATTGTAGCTGAAATATTAATCTTGTATATTTTCCACATTGGTCATACATACTTCAGCTAAATTTTGTTCGTTTTGTCACATTGATAATTGAAATATACAGGATTAGTTTTGCAACCTTGTAACTTTCACCCAGCCATCCCATCCACCTCACAACCACCTTGAAACCCACCCTTTAGCTTCACCTAAACTGTAGCTCCTCTGTCTTTTTGAAGCATGTCCCCATGTAGAGTTTTTCCCGCTTCATAGGAGAGTGATAACGAAACCTAGAATACATTCTTTTAGCCAGAGAAGTGTGAGGGGATGATTGCAAATATCATCAGCCAAATGTGACTTTTTTTTTTTAACTGTGACGTGTTCTACTCCTTTTAGTTTTGTTATCGTAATGATTAGTAATGATTTTGTGTGAATGTTCATTATATCAGTGCATAAACAATGTTCAGCTGCACAGCTCTGAATTCACTGATCCAACAGTTTGCATCTCAGCAGTATTTACTCTGACATCCACCCAAAGCACAACAGGTAAAAGCCACACATAAACAGACACACACTTTATCCTCAGCATGCTGATGTTGGCTGAACTCTTTTTACTACTGCACATCCTCAAATGCTGACCTGGACCACTGACTTATAGTTTGCATAAAGCGCAGGATTTCCCCTGGCTTAAAAAGGGGTGATCACTTCTATATTTGCATAAACAGGCTGGACATCCTCACAGGTCAACAAACTGTAACAGTGCCCTGATTCTGCAGCAGAGCTTTTTTTTTTTTTTAAAGAGTTTACAGTTGTGATTGTAGCCTGCTTATGAAAGGCAGTGATTTCAAACTTTTATTGAAGGATAAAAAAAAAAATAGACTCTGTCCCAGCATAATAAAATCAGTGCCATGCCTGCTAAATTCCACATTTTCCTCATATTTGTGAAATTGTTTATCACATCAGGACCAATGCTGCATTTTTTATTTATTTATTTGTTTTTAGAATTGGCTTTCACAGCCCTCTGAATGTAACAGATAAATTCAAAGCAAATCAATCATCATGCTTTAAAAGAACATTTCTTGCAGAATCGCAGCCGGCAGTGTGTACTGTAATCTTAGTTTGAACCACAGCCTGCTTACAGTGGATTTAAATGGTTCAAATGTGTGTTTGAGTGGGTGTGTATTTACACGTTTTCTGGCCTGGATATGCCATTATAGTGTTTGCGTATTAATGTATATTAATTATATTATAGTGTATTTTCTGTTTGACTGGGTCAGAGTCCTATCCACCTACTTAAAAATCAATTTAGCATAATACTTCAAAGAATCTTACAATATATACTAGGTTTACTTGTACCCCTTCCATTCAACCGAACTGAAATGATTCATTTTAGCTCAGTTCCCCTCCCTTAAACAAAGCTTTCTTGTGATTGGCTGCCCTTCATAAACTTTGTGTTGATTTGAACAGCAGGTGGGTGGGGCTTCTGTGCACTCAGCTAGAACTGTGTGCCTGACATGACCATATTAGGGGTATCCACTCTGACTGACCTAATACAGAGCAAGAGTAGAAGAAACCATGTGAAACTAAGCATTTAGGGGCTACTTGCATATAAACCTCATTGTTTGAGCAGGCCGTGTTGTAATACAATATATATATATATATGTCATTAAGAGAATATTCAATCCCTTTAAATCAGAATGGAGAAGTGGAAAAAGAGGAAAAGACTAATATATGTCAGGTATCGTATATATTTCAGGCATCAAGCTGACTTATAATGAGTTTAGGGTAGCAGCTTCTTGCTTGAGCTTCAGCGTGCCTTATGGCTGCTGCTGGCATTAAATCTGTTTAATGTTAAAGAAATGCACGTCTTCACTGATCAGACATGCTGCCACCCCATCATCCAGTTTGTTCTTATCGGAAGGTCACCTTCTTCTTTTGGGCACTTGCCAAGATAAAGCTATAGTCCCAAAATAGTAAGAGCTGGAGGCCCTTTAAGAGTGGCGGTGGAAAAAAATGGAACATTTTTGACCTTTTTTTTTTTGTGAAGATTCACCCAATAACAAGCAGGGCCCAGAAGGAGAATGGCAATGCAAGCACCACGATTTGCACAGTGTCCTCAGCAACTGTGCTGACATTGGTGCCTTTAGATAACACACACACACACACACCATCTCTTTATTTCCCTTTTTTTTTTGGATCACAGCATCTTTAAATCTTCAAAATTCCCCTTTTCTCTCTGTTACTTTTGACCCTGCAGTCATCCGTATTTTTATTCCTTGAGGTCGGAAAGAAAATGATTAAGAGACTTTTTCTATGTCTGAGAAATTATAGTCTTCACACAGGTAAAAGCTTCACTCATCCCAACATTTGCTACAGGAATGTGGGTTATCATACGTTTGCATAGAGCTTTAGAAATGAACCAGAAGACTGTTCCTCTGAGACAAATTCAGAAGCTACTTTTACCCTACCTTTTTACCCAGACTATGTCAAAGAGCTAAAGACACAGGTCCCTGAAGGAGGCAGGGTCACTGACTTATGAGGGCGATTAAGATTAGAGCAAATCAGCTGGGAAAGCAATTCCTCTATTCAAATCAGTGATAGCAGCGCTGCTTTGATCCTTTCATAACGAGAAGCTATTGAACATCATTGTGACAAGTTACATATGGTGTGGGAATTACCAATCCCCTATTTAATTTTGACAATTTCCAAAGCCTGTGCCGAGTGCAGTTTAGGTAGGGGCAGATTAAGTAGGAGCACTGTGGTGCATGACAAGACGAGCAAGTGAGAAGCCGCCAACAGCAGCATTTTAATACATCAGGAGGAATTTGTTAAAAAGAAATCTTGTCATCTTGAATATTTCAAAAATTCAATCAAGGAGTTATTTAGGCTTTGTGACAAATGATGTGCAGATAGTTTCAGTGATAGTTTGATGTTGAGAGACGAAGCAGAATCTAGATCTCTAGGCTCGCACTTGCGCTATGGAGGTGCACATCTACTGTGTCACAACAGCGATCCTTTAACTTGAGTTTAATTTTGGGGAAGAGGATGAAGTTGCAAGGAGTCAAACTTGGCAAATGGTGAGTGGGGAAATAGAATGTGCCTGCTCACAGTTTTGACAGTCTGACCCGAGGGAATGAATTCACCATCCGTAGACCCATAAATTTAAAAAAAAAAAAAAAAAAAAAAAACTATGTGCATGCTCCTGTTTGCACTCCTGATATGATGCTAATGATGAAGCATGCCTTTGTTGGGCTTGGAGGCTGCAGGCTTTGCCATGAAGACTGCTCTTTGTTATCTTCTGACACTGACATGAAGGTTGGGTCAGTTTGACTCAGAAGTTGAGGTTTACGCTCTGTTCAAGTTTCTCTGTGTTAAAATTCCTGCTCTGCAAGTGGTCACTTTTTTTTCTATGCCGAGAGCTTGAAACTTTTAATAAATGTATTCTGTTATGCTAAGAAGTAAATTCAATTATTCTAAGAGACGTATCTTTAGTTTTTGGTCAGTGAGTTGGTCTGATTAAAACTGGACACATTTGTTATAATCATGAAGTTTGGATATGAGGCTGTTATATATTAGACTGCATTCATTTTAGCTTTTTTTGTTGTTGTTTTTTTCAAAGGGCTTCACCTCACCATAATTTCCTATAATCGTGTCCTGAACCAAGTGAGAGAACTCATCCACTGCCAAGAAATAATTTTAGCTGCTTTGTGGTTTGAGTTGACTTAAATAAATCACACCTGGCTTAGAGATGTACCTTATTTTCGTTACAAGCGGAGCTCCACTGAAACAGGTATAATGATCTCATGCTGGGGGCTGATTTTTCTTTTTCAAGAAAAATCAGGAAGTCCATCCTAAGAAGCCCTTTAGTGTGTAATCCGTTCCTATTGAAGCAGGGCTTTCATCAGAAACGCTGCCTTTCCCCTTCATCATAGTGCGGGAAACTGTCCAACAGGGCTACATGGGGAGCTCTGATTCCTTTGAGTATTTTCCCATCAATCTTCACGTGTTGCCGTCTTGCCGGTGCATATTGCAGTTAGTTGGAGATACATGCAAAAAACAACATCTAAGAATTGCTTTCTGCAAAAGTCTCAGCAGATTTTCTCCTGGCATTTCCAGCTTCCATTTCACTACGCTGGAACAATAACCTCATCCTACTCATTTTAATAAGAGCCTTGGCCTTTGTTTTGTATAAAAATGGAGCTAAGAAGTCAAATCATTGAATTAGCTGGTTGCATTTAAGACTAACAAAGAGAGGATTCTCCTGGAGTGAGTAGTGTTACGCAATGTGTTTAATGTTCCTCTACAAATCCTGTTTGGATGAGTAGAGAGAATTTCCAGGGGTGGGATTCTACTAGATATTTTTAGATTTGTTGATCATTTTATCCTTGTACTCCTTGTGTGCATCCTCCCATCTTCTTGTGTATTCCACTATTAATTTATCCCTTTCTCCCCATTCTCTCCCTTAACATTCACCTCCTCTTGTTCTTTCATCTCCTTATTTCCATGTATCACCTCCTTTTCCTGTTATTATTCCTAAATAATTTGCCCGTCGTTCTGCATCTCATTTTTTTCCCTTTCACTCGCCCCCCCCCCACTGACCCCAGGCCATCTACTACGAGATTGGCTTCATAGTATGTGCAGCGGTGGGCCTGCTCTTTGCCATTCTGATGCCAATAGTCGGGCTCTTCTTCTGCATGTGCCGCTGCTGTGACAACTGTGGTGGCGAGATGCACCAACGCCAGAGGAAGAATGCAGACTGCCGGCGTGGCCTGCTGGGAACTCTGCTCTTCTCCACCTCGCTGGTCATCACGTGAGTGTGACACATGCACAAATGACACACGTAAGCGGAACATGTGGAAATCAGCTTGCAAGCAGACGTGTACGTTTTAGTGCAAACAGGCATGCAGCTCGTGCTTGTGTGCATGTATGCACTCGGGTTATAAGCAAGGCGCACCTCTGTCTTTTATGGTGATGCATACTCATGAGCATATGTACTCATGTTCAGGCACAGACACCCTGTACGCACATACTGCAAATACACTCATCCTCTGGTCATGCGCGCACACACACACACACACACACACACACACACACAAGCCTCTCCCTCCCCCATGCTGTTTGCTATATATAGTAAAGTCCTACTGTAGATTGCATGTGGCAGCACCCTTCATACTTATATTCATTCTAAGCTCTAGTCACTATTACCTGCAGGGAATCCAAGGTGAAAGCTTTCATTTACTATAGTGGGAACGTGTCAGTGCACATCTGAAATACTACAAATCGAAGATAAAACCACAATATGCTTTAGAATTTGATCACAATAATTCTGTGTAACCAGTTATGACCTTTTCTTTGAAAATACACTGCCACAATTTCACCGACACCTATACTCTTTGGTATTTATTAATGAATACAGAATGAATAATGACTATAATACCTACTACCCTTTAAGGTTTTTTTTAACATTACTGAAGTTATTACTGTAGTTGTCCGTTTTCTCTTTCTATGTTTTATATCCAAATTTTAAGCAATGACTTTCTCGAGAGAGACTGCAGTGAGTGTAGAAGCAGAATTAATGTCTAGATGACAACATTAAATTGCTGGCGAATTAGTAATCTAGGACTTTAATACACTCTACCTGCAGCTTGGATCTAAACTAAACTAATCAAACTTTATCAGCTGCTATCAAGCAACCTTTGACTCCGGAACCCCACAGGCTAATGTGTTGACTTGATCAATGGATGCAACGGTGTGTCAGGTCTAGCCAAAATGCCCTGAATAATTGTGAATGTGAGTGTGAATGGTTGTCTGTCCCTCTGTGTTGGCGACCTATGCAGGGTGTACCCTGCCTCTTGCCCTAATTGTTATCAGACATTTTATTTCAGAAAATACACTTTCTGTTTTATTTTTCCCATATTTCACCTGCCTGCAGCTAAACACTGTTTTGACTGTCCAGTAGAAAAAAAAAATGACTACAAAAAGACACCATGAAGCTTCTGGTATTGCAAATCTTGTTTGTTGCCCACATATTCTCTATTACTGTTTACACAGATTACTTCAGAACTTCTTAAGCATGTGGCTCTGTTTTACTGCGAATTCACAGAAAATATAAGTTTTATGCAAGATGTAGTTTAAAAAAACTAGGTAGCTATTGGCTAAACTGAAACTCTTGGTAAACGTGAGTTCCCTTGCTGGCTGAAAAGTGTATTAAATTTGATTATGTTACATTAGCAATGTTAGCTGAACTTCAACTAACACAATTGAACAAATGTGAGATATTAATTAAGGACAGTTTTTTTTTTCAGTAACTTCACCTCTGTACACCAAATCAAACAATCATTCCAAACATTGATTCCTTGCCTTTTATTCAGCAGTTTTTTGCTAGAAAGCGTTCAAAGGTTAAAAAAGCAGATAACAATAGCAATGTTCATGTTTGCTATACACTGGTAGCTCACTGATACTGTCACTACCTGATTTTGAGTGTGCATGCGTTGTGGATATCTGCTTCCAGGTAACGAGGAAATGACCTCTTTCACTGAGCTTCCTGATTCGGCAGCGCTAACTCGAAATTTCGAGTTAATGTGAAATTTTGAGATAGGCGACTCAAAATTTTGAGTTGTTTGTATGTATGGAAGCTTGTTTTCACCACTAAAAAAAAATTGCCATTTCTATTTCAAAATTTTGAGTTACTAAGTCAAAATTTTGAGATATGTAACTTGAAATTTTGAGTTACGGATTTTTTTTTCAAATTAAAAAAAAAAAAATTTAGTGGCGGAAACAAGCTTCCATACATTTTCATACATATTACCCTAGGCTAAAGAATTAGACAGGCCAGTATAATTTTAAATGGAAGGATTGTTTTTAATATGTAAGTGACTGATGGGCATCACCAATCACTATTGATTTAAAAATGTAACCAGGCACAGTTTTGGCAAACATTAAAAAAAATAACAGTGAAAAGTTTCAGTATGAACATAAATTGAGATTTCCATCCATTTTCTTCTGCTTATCTAATCCAGGGTCGCAGGAGTGCTGGAGCTTGTCCATAGGGTGAGAAGCAGGGTACACTCTGGGCAGGTCGTCAGTCTATTGCAAGGCTAACAGAGATAAAGACAACCATTCATGCTCGCATTCAGACCTATGGCACGGGGGCATACAGGGTCTTTTCAGGCGCATTCAGCTGAAAATGGAATGAAACAAGGCTTTAGATTCACTCCGCACTTCTTCTTTATGAGCCCATCAGACTGTCATGTAACCTGATGAGTCTCATCTCATAGAAAACGGACCACAAGAAACCTAATCTTCCCTACACTCTGGTTTACAGTCTCAGCAGCAGCAGAAGAAGCATAGCCCCTGGGGATACAGCAACACTACAAAAGATGTGGGAGAGCAGCATTTGTGCTATACTGAAGGCATCCAGGAGTGTACTTAGTTTGATGTTCCTTGACTTTCAGTCTTCATTGGAACGAAGCCAAGTTATAAGAAATTCCCCAGCAACATCCCAGCAGTACAGACAGAAGACTCTGAGAGCATCCTCACAGCTCTTATTAAATCTCCCCAGCTACCAGGCAGAGATGCAGCAGAGGCTCTAATGAAGCAATTACAGGCTGGAGAGGGATGAGTTCCAAGCCCAGGCCCAGACAGCTTTTTACTGCTACTAAAAAGCTGACAGCCAGGCACAGGAAAGTGGCAGGGGTGACATTTATTTTCCAAGAAGTGTTAAAATCAGATTAAGAGAGGGGAAAGACTCCCAGGTAAGGGTGAGGATGACATTTAAATGACCACAAATGAGAGAATGTGCCACAACAAAATGATGTCTACTAAAACCGGGCATCACCTTCTGTAACAGTGTGAGATAATGCAGTGCAAGTGGCTCTTTATTTTTTATGTCAGTTCATATTTGATGCTTAGCAGTCACTGTACAGCACTGAACTTTCCAGACATTCATTCTTCTCCAAGTAGTGTGGACAGAGATGTAGTCTCGTACTGCCTCGCATTTGCTGTCGATGAAGTCAACAAGGTTAAGATCTCTTAATAAACGAGCTTTTATGAAGGATTGTCTTCATTTATAAAAATGTGAGTGATGCAAAGTGGATTCAGCGTCAGGATGGCTGCCGAGCTGCCATTACTGGGGATACACCCAAGCACACAGGTAATAATTTCAAAATCCAACCTGCCTTGGAGACTTAAGGGCTTATCAACTCTGCCAGAAATGTCAAACACGCCTGTGACTGTTGCCTGAAGACACTAAACTTTTCTGAGTTTAGATAACACCTACCCTGCCCTTACTGAAATGGTAAATCCCATACTTTTATCCTAATTACAGACTGGAAAGCAGTCATAGTTACCTCTAAATAATGCTTATGGCAAATGAGAATGCAGCTTTAATTAAGAAACAGAGAAAGGTAAAAGGTGAGCTGGGAAGATTTGATATCTGTCAGATGTTTTATATTGTACACATTCAGCCAGAACAGGGTTTTCCTATGGTGTCCGGCAGTAAAAACAACAGGAGTTGCCCTAAAGTGCTTTCCAATTAAGGCAATCATATTAACGAATGAAAATCAATCAACAAAGTCCTCTATTAGGTGGCGCTCTGGTGACTGTGAGTTCATTTGGAGTCCAGAGATTCCCAGTTGTAGTGGGAATCTGACTTTTCCAGTGGGAAAATCCCCAGTAGATCAGCAGTTTGTGAAATACTCAGACAAGCCCATCAGGCACCAACAACATTACCACATTCTGAGTCACTTAAAGCACCTTTCTTCCCCATTCTCACTTTGTCCTCGTTTTGAACTTAGCAGGTTGTGTTGATCATGTCTACGTGCCTAAATGCACTGAGTTGCTACTATGTGATTAGGTGATTAGATATTAGAGCTAACAAGCTGTTTAGCAGTTGTACCCATTGAAGTGGCCGGTGAGTGTAGATTCCCTGGAACTATGTCCAAAGACCCAAGGTTTCTCAGCAGAAGATTTTAGTCTGTGGTTTTAATGTTGTGGCTGATCGTCGTATGTAATCATAGGTGCTCAGCAGAGAAGCTCGAGCCACAAAAGCTCAATAGAGGGCATTTATGTGACAGACAGATTCAAAGTATGACTGGATCCACTGCAGCAAATAAAGGAGAAAACAAACAAAGCAAATCAGTGGACCAGGTAGAAATGGGAAGAAATAAATCTGTAATAGGAAACCTGATGAGAAAATTTCACTCTTGCATCGTCCTCCTACTGTGAAGGCGGTAAGGTCAAATCCCAGAGGAGATGCCAACAAGCTGCGGTTGTAAACGTGAATGAGTAATGCTCACTGGATTAGAGTAGCGCTGTAGGGATATGGGGTTTGATTCACACAGATGCCACTCGTGCTGAAAATGCACGCACTCCTGCTCCGCCTACAAATGTCCTGCCCAAGTAAAAAGAGGCAGCCTTGTTGTCACTGTGTGATGAACTCTACCAAACACAAAGCAGATGTTCATCACTGACTTTAAACTGATGTTGTCGTACAGGCAGAGAATTTGGATTGGCTTTGTCGGAATGAATATGGTGAGAATGATTCATTAAATTTATGGACATACTCATAATTTAATCAGAAACCTATTATAGCAATTTGCCAATTAGTGCAGCTGAACTATTAACACATTCACCAGGTTAATTTTAGGTGATGGAATATTGAAATGTAATTAAGCGTAAAATGATTTACTAAACAGGCCTAAATAAATGTGCAATTACTCTGGCATGTAAGTACTTGAAACTGATTTCTCATAGAACTTTAAATCTGGGTACATAACAGGAAAAGAAATGAACAGAAACAAAAGAAAGTTTACAGTGAGATTAATTGTTTTTTGGCTTTACTGAACCAAAAATCACCCAGTCATTTTGAGTTTGTTTTTTAGCTGCACCCATATCTGTTTTGGTCATTTAGGTTCAAGATTGTTTAGAGGTCCAGACATGTCTGGATGTTATAGCTTCATTGCACTTTGGTTTTGATCATCTGTCCACAAAATCTACCTGGCCAGTTTTTGGGAAACTGGTTGGAGAGCTGCAGCATGAGGGAGAGAACCAATTAGACTTTGGTGCAGATCAAGATAAAGTGGTGTATTATTATTATTATTGTTATTATTATTTTCATAATGTAGTCACCCCAGCAACTTATGAATACAAATGCCAGACAACTGCTTGGGGCTCAGGGCAGTCAGGGGATAACCGAGGAATGATCAATTTCACCTCTCCCCTCTTAAACAGCCAACGGTCGATGTGCAGTGACATCTCAGTTGGAAAACTCCCTAATGGAGACCTACTTGGGTTGGTGGTGGGGGTGGGAGAGGCATACAAGGGGCATCATATGTTTCATAATGTCAGAGTGTGTTACAGAGTTTGAAGGAAGCATTACTGTGAGTTGATGTCACATATTTCCTTTGTTGTTCAAAAACAGACATATGGGTGTGTGCATGGTGTTTTGAATGAATATTGATTCGGTTTGATAAGAGTACTGTCCTTGGGGGACATCTGGGCTGTTCGGGTTTCCTTCTTTCTGGTTAGTGTTATAATACACTGCTCAAAAAAATAAAAAAAATAAAAGGAGCACTTTAATCAGAGTATAGCAACAAGTGAGTTAAATGTCTGGAATATTGATCTGGTCAGGTAAGTAACAGAGGTGGTTCTTAATCAGTTTCAGGTGCTTTTGTGTTAATGACATTAACAACAGGTGCACTAGAGGGGCAACAATGAGACAACCCCTAAAACAGGAATGATTCTACCGCTGGAGGCTAGACATTTTCCCTCCTCATCTTTTCTGAGACCCCCCCCCCCGATTTGCATTTTGCTAGCGTCGATGTCACTGCTGGTAGCATGAGGACTTAGCTGGACCCTACAGAGGTTACACAGGTAGTCCAACTCCTCCAGGATGACACATCGATACGTGCCATTGCCAGAAGGTTTGCTGCGTCTCCCAACACAGTCTCAAGAGTTTGGAGCAGATTTCAGGAGACAGGCAGTTACTCTAGGAGAGCTGGGCAGAGCTGTAGAAGGCCCTTAGCCCATCAGCAGGACCACTGTCTGCTCCTTTGTACAAAGAGGAACAGGATGAGCATTTCCAGAGTCCTGCAGATTGACCTCCAGGAGGCCACCGGTGTGAATGTCTCTGACCAAACAATCAGAAACAGATTTCATGAGGGTGGCCTGAGGGTGCAACATCCGCTAGTGGTGCCCTGTGCTGTTCACAGATGAGAGCAGGTTCACCCTGAGCACACAGACATGAAAGGTTCTGGAGGAGCCGTTGCTTGATAGCCATAGAGAATGTTAAGTTCTCGCATCGTTCAGCATGACAGGTTTGGTGGTGGGTCAGCGATGGTCTGGGAAGGCATATCCATGGAGGGATTCACAGACTTCTACAGGCTAGGCAGCAGCACCCTGACTGCCATCAGGTACCAGGATGAAATCCTTGGACCCACTGTCAGACCCTACACCAGTGCACCCGGTTCCTCCTGGTGCATATAAAATATGGAGTACCATTTTGAGATGTTGGAGTAAAATTTTGGCTAAACGGACTAACCTGCTAAATCTTTTTTTTTTTTTTCACTTTGATTTTCTGGGTGTCTTTTAATTCAGCCTTCTGTAGGTTGATAATTTTTATTTTCATCAAACAATATGGCATCCTTTCATTCCTAACACATTACCTAGTGCATATCAGTATAGATATCTTGTATGCTTTTTTCCCCCCATTGAGGTCTGACATATTTTCAGTGTTCCTTTCGTTTTTTTAAGTAGTATATTTCTAATCTAAAATAAAGAGGGTTTATTATTTATTTGCCTATCAGATTGGGAATCTAACTGTTTACATCCTGCTTAAATCACAAGAGGTCAGTTTCAGTGTTTGTTTTCTCATAATCCTTTTGTGAATGTGATCACCAGTGCTGTGGTAGGTCTGCAGTATTGTAGCCATTCAGCGCTGTGCCATTAACGCATCTTAGCTCACGTGCATGTATTGTATGCTAAACGGCACATTTTATTATGTCTGCCAGCTAGTGTACATCCTCACTCTACATTATTAATAGAACAGCAGGAGCTATTTCAGTTCCTACATATCAGCTCTGATTCCACATAACACCCGCATGGATTTATAATAATAAAATGACAGACAGAAGATCTTTCCCTCTGTTCTGGCCAAGTGGAAGACCCCTGCCTCATGCTGTTACCCAGCATGCACTTCAGCGGTCTATTTCAGTCGCTGCGTGTCCGACACTATTAATGCAAAGGGTTACATTATGGGCCTAGTAATCCATGCTAATTATATGGGGTCTTATTAATGATAATACAGGCGACAGTGAGCTGAGAAATCAGCAGGCTGAACTTTAAATCTCAAGCAGTCAGTTTAAATTGGAAGAGTTTGCCCTTAAATGAGCTATCTGATATCTGGGATATCTGTAAATGGGCTCCCCACACAATGTACAATATATCCTGAAAATGACCTTGCAAAATCTATATTAGATATGGTGAGTAAAATATTCATATATCACAGAAAAACACAGCTAAAAGGAAAAACAGCCGCTTCACAGTCCAGCACACAAATGAAGTTTGGATTTCAGTATATAAGACAATAAAGAGAAGAAACTGCTCTGAATTACTGTAATAAAATTCAAATATATATTTATACTACACGCTTCCACAAACAAAATCTCAGTAGATTTCTCTTTTCTTCTTTTTTTTTCTTTTAATCAAGCTAAAACTTTGCATTTAAATTGGTGTCTAAATGCCTTTAGGCTGTGTTCAGTGCAAGGCCTTTTCCTACTGGTCATGTTTATGCAGAGACTCACTACAAGATATTTTATCATGTTCTCGCTGTTGCAGCTTTGCCTGTTAAAAGTGTTAGGTAGATGAGTGGTGTCACAGCACGATAATGTCCACTGTAATCTCAAACAAAACCAGAGTGTATCAGACAGTTTTCCACTGAAAATATGAGCAAAGGAACCCAAAGATTGGTCTCAAACGTCTGCGTTTTCCCCCTGCTCAGTTCTGTACTAGTGAAAATGACCTCTGTGATTGGCTAAGGCTAAAAACAGAAAGTAGTTACTGTTGATTTAATGAGTCCGTTTAGTTTAGTTTTACGCAAAGCTCACACACGTCCCACTTCTGTTTATGTGATATGTGAGATATTAGCACTAAATCCTGCTGAATAATTAATAATGAAGTGGCCCAGTTAATTCTTAACTTCTTGTTGGAGCACAGTGCACTGAAGGGAAAGCACCAGGAGCTCAGCAGCCACAGTCAAAATAATTACTTGTATAATACCACATGCAATTTAATCTAGAAATGCATCTTGCAAGACTAACTTTTTGACTGTGCATTTACTGTAAACCCTTAAAACCGCTGACAGTTCAAGCAAAAGATTTGGACTGTAGTATTATCTCCTCTTACATAACGAGGGGAAGTATGCACACTAAAAGGAAAAACTTGTCGGTATATCAGAATGCTGCTTTGTTCATTTGCAAAATATGATTCCTCCCACTGAAATTCTCACAACTCATTAAAAAGGCATTGAAATCTATTGCATATACTTTTTTTTTAAACATACTTTATCTTCTAATACAGTAGCTACTTGATCCAAATAATGAAGCTACTGAATTGGAGGGAAAAACTGACATGTCTTCGTGCACACAGTCATTCATGAACTGTACAGGTGCAGGATTTTGAGGGTTGACCAGTGGAATCACTGCAAGCTTTTGTGTAAGTAAATTTGTTTCTACACAAATATGCAACCCATTATACAGAAGGTTTTTCCTTGCTTCTTACCAACTGTAATTTTATTTTTTAATTAAATAGATTGATATAGTTCATTTATCCTGCTTTGGAAGGGGCTCCTTGGCAACTGCCCAAAAGCTCTTGGAGACAGACGCTATTGTTGACGCCGTAACTAGGTCCATGTACAGGACCACAGCCATTAAAAACATCAGAGGCCGCCATCGGCCAATGACCATTGACTTTGTCAGCACTGGAGAGAAACCTGATCCACAAGCTGAACAAAAGCTGGTCTTCTCACTGCCTCCAACAGCTGGCATATGGAAGTGGACTTTGGCAAGCAGCTGAATTTCCCAAACCAGACAACACTGTCACAGCCACAGCCAGATATGATCACTGTGTGGCTCTGAATCCACCAGGATCCACCAATTAAAGTTCCAGTGGGAAAAGAACATGGACAAGGCAAATGAGAGAAAGGGTGACAAGTATCAGGAACTAATGGATGCATGCTGAAGGAAAGGCTGGCGAACCTGCTGCAAGACTGTGTAAGCGGGTTGCTGAGGATTTGCAGGGTGTTTGCTTTGCAAAAGTTACACTGCTGGGCGTCTCTGGACAAGATAAAAGGCGGGTCATTAGATCAGCTACTGAAACCACAGAGAAAGCCACTAGGTGGCTTTGGATCAAGATGGTGGATCCATGGACAGTTCGTGCCGGGACGTGTGCTGGGTCTGATCAAGCCTGGTTGGGTCACCTGAGCGTGCCTGAAAGGCCCGAAATACTCGATGAGCCCAGGTTACATCACTGATGGTGCGTCCCAGTCCATCTGTGAGATGTGGCTTTCATCCTAAAAACTGCAGAATTCTAAGAAAGTAAAATAGCTTCATAAAATAAAGCAAAATGGCTCAATAGAATAACACACCAATATAAATACTAAAAAATACACACAAGAAACAAAATGAATTTGTCAGTTGTTTGAGAGCTGAGCAAGCCATGAGGTTTTTGAAAAGTCCCAAAGTTCCTCTGTTTTACAGATGTGCTGTGCTGTATATAAAATAATTGCATGTAGTCATAAAGAGTTCCTGTATGGATTATTTTGATTGCAGAGAGAAACCGGTATCCATCCATCTCTCCATTTGCAAAAGTAGTTTTATTGAATGTATTCTAAGTCGCTCATTGCAGCTAACACAAACATATTCTTACCTTCTCTCACATACAAAAACAAGCGCACAATTAGCCTCGTATAAACACATGCAGCCAAACAAGCTCTTACCTCCATCCTGTGCCTTGCGTAACCCACACATTGCTCAGTTAACAGCCTCCCTGGGGATTCATCACATGCGGGGCTATTTTTAGGGGGTTCATTAATAGTGTGATGAGCATTAACTCTGTCATGAAAGAAGCTACAACTATGAACTATGAAGATGTCACTTGTTCACTAAATGTCAGGCTTCTTGGAGGTAATTTGTTTCCGGAGCTGTTACAGTCAGAAAAATATAAAGTTAAAGTTTACTCAGAAGCCTGTAGGGAATGTGGGGCGGTAGCAGCAAAAGTAACAAGATTTGAGTGTGAAAGGAGATCTTAAAAAACACATTTTGATCCTAAAAACAAGATTAAATTACAGTAAAGCAAAAGTAATTTCAGTGGGGATGATTAAGAGTACGTACAGAAGGAAGAAACTAACCCCTCCCATCCCAAAGGTTAGCAGTAGCCAGGGTTATTATAGTTTATGCAGCGAGCATAGTTATAGTATTAATTATATAGTATTATACATTAATTTTTCTTTTTCTTTAAAACTTAAAGTTTTCAGTGTAGTTTCTGTATTTTCATGTCTAAGGTTAGGTTTTATTTTTCAGTGTCATTTTTATTAGTTTTAGTGTTATTTTAATTTTATTATCATTATTTTTCCTAGCAGAAACCCACCCCACAGGTGGTTTTTGTCAGCCATGTGGCACTTTTTCCTCATTCCATATTTAGTGGAGAGTCAAGCAAAATTCCATCACAGAGACCAAATTTGTGTACGGGCGACATGTGAAAGAAACGGAGAACTTAACGTTGCATTTGCAGGGAGATGATGAACATAATATATAGAAAAATCAAAGGAGCTGAGATTTACAATAAATATTAAAAATGAAACATACATAGTAGATATTAATAATCACTGTATGTGTGATGTCCGTGCAATGTCTTGTTCAGATTGGCCCACCTGTTAAGGAGGAGATAGGGTATATTGATATACATATGCTACAATCATTATAGGAGATTATATAGATAGCATTTTTCAGGGGCAAGATTTAAGAAGTTCAGGTATCACAATACAAACACTTAAATCATAGTCTCAGTAAACTCCACCAAAGCCTCCTCCTGCTGGTTGTGCTGAAACACAGTGTTGTTCCACTTGGCTTTAGTCTTTTCTAAAGTCCAGCTTTAATTTTTATTTAATATCATTCAAAACATTTTCGTGCTTAGCTTTAGTTTAGTTTTACTTAACTCCTTGGCAGTAGCACATGCAGGAGCAGGTAAATTTAACATTTGCCACATAGAGTTGTTTGATATATAAAATCTTACTTTTTTGAGGCCATTTTTCCATCATCTTTCAGATTCTTGTACAAAGACGTCAGTCTCCATACTAAAGGTTGCCTAAAATGTTCTTGTTGAACGTCACACCAGATTTACACTAGATGGGCAATCCTGAGTCACACTTTTTAATCTCTGAATTTGTGTGTTGTCAGTCCCATTGCCACAGGTATATAAAATCAAGTGCCTTGCCATGCACTCTGCCTTTACAAAGATTTGTGAAAGAATGGGTCATTCTAAAGAGCTCACTGCATTTGAATTTGGTACTGCAATAGGATGCTGCAACAAGTCAGTTTGTGGAATTTCTTCCCTCCGAGATATTCCACGATCAGCTGTAAGTGGTATTATTGCAAAGTGGAAGCATTAGAAACCACAGCAGCTCAGCCACGAAGTGGCAGACCATGTAAAGTTACAGAGCAGGGTCACTGTGCACACAGTGTGCGTTCATAGTGCATAAAAGTCACCTTAGCTCTGCTGAGTCAGTAACGGTAGAGTTCCAGACCTCCGCTGGCATTGATATCTGGACAGAAACTGTACACCGCAGTCTTCGCGGTGTGGGTTTCCATGGCCAGGCAGCTTCTGTAGGTGTGCTGTGCAGGGGGCCCAGTACGTTTTAGAGCCTGACCAATAGATTGGCCAGCCAATATTAGCCATTTGCTAACGTCAGTATTGGTAAATAATTTTGATCTATCAGCTGATAAATCATCATTTAAACCACAATAATTAATTTTTTTTAAAAATCACATTACACATCTTAAGAAGTTAAAACCCATTACAAAGAACAAAAACAATGCACCTGAAATGTGATCTCTGTGGACGTGTCATGATCTGCAGACTGGAAAGAAGACAAAAGCTCGCAGGTAATCTGTGAGATCTGCCACGGTGCTTCTGGTCTTTCCTCACGCTGTGCATTATGCCGCCGTCTCCATTGATTTTTACATCTTTGATTACAATAGTAGAACACAGACCTTATGTTGCCTAATGTGGAGGGAAAAGGTACTCGAGTAGAAGATGCTACAAGCGTGAACCATCTCACTTCAGTACATTACAGCGTGTACAGTCACTCAGCAAAAAATAAAATAAAAATAAATGATTGATAATTCTCTTTTCCATAAAATTTGTTTTGGAGGACATCTAAAGTTTTAATTTCCATTTAGCCTCATTAAAACATCACTGTTATTTTAAAAAAATATATACATCAATGTCAATAATGCACCCGTTAACCAGTTCCCTCTGGCTATTTTTCTGCATGTAGCTTTTCAATCTGTATAATTTATCAAGCTGCAATTGAGCACTGTGTGTATGCTTCATGAATATCTATTTACTTGCATCTTTTACATTGATTGTGCCTGAAGCTTTATCCTTATTTTCTCTTGAATTATCCTTTTGTTAAAGTCTTTTTTTCCCTATAAAAAAACCTAAAAGGTTCTCGTCTCCTGTTCACAGCACACAGACACTGAACAGTGGCAGCTTTATAGATGCCACTGCCAAGCTAATTAACTGGAGAGGTTGTTGTCAGAATTTGCAGTGCATCCCATAATTTATCACATCTCCTGGAGAGGCTTCACTCATACTAATCATTCTAATTTTCTCTCATTTTGCATTTATAGCTGAAAACCACTTTATTTTTTGCTAATTGCATTTTTTTTCCCGCTCACCCTGGCATCTTAATGGTTGTGGATTCTTGTAATATGCACGTTGCAAATCAATACATGAGTTACAAGAATTCACCATCGTGGGGCTAACTGATGTTGGCCAGGCTTGCTTGCAAATTTATAGGTGACATTTGTGTTACAGTAGTGATGATACGGCACATTGTTACACAGGAAAGAAAAGATATGAGAAGGCGGAGCTGCAGAGCTCTGTGATGTGGTTTACGGCTAGGAGGTGGCTTCTATCTCAGGGACGTCTAGCTGGGAGGATTTATAGCCTAGAAATATCTACATTCCTGATGCAGATGGATCTGTTTTTCTTTTCTTTTTTTTTTGTCACTTTGTGATCAGCAGGGTGCACCCTGGCAAAATGAAGGCTGGTAACTTTTTACCAACCACCTTCACCAGTAATGAGCCGTTTCTATGACAGCTTTCTCATTTAAAAAGATCACTGACTCTGACCCGTGCAGTGGCATTTCTGTTTACTCCCCTGCTGGATATTTGAGAGTTAACCTTACTGCATTGGGAGAGTTCCTACACATGCTTACACAGATACAATAAACTACACAACAGAGTGAGCTACTGCCATGGAAAGATTCTTAGAGCCCACAGCAGTCAGCCACAATCAGCTGCGGTACCAGCGTTAATATTTAATCATTTCTCCTACAGTACAAAAATAAGGAAGTTCAGTCAGAGACACTTCAGTCAAGAACGGATTTAAGTGTAGTAATGGGCGTTAATGTTAGATTTCATCATTAATCTAATCTGAATTGGAGCAGAGTCAAGTGTTCTGCTGAGAGTGGGTTAACAATATTACAAATGTGAAATCCCACCTTAGTAAGAGCTTGGAAGAAAAACAAGAAACAGGACAGTCATGAGTGTAATCAGCAGAATATTTCATTTCTTCCACAGCATGTCTTTTGTCCTGTCTCTCTCCACTCAGCCCCAACCGGTCGCAGCAGATGACTGCCCCTCCCTGAGCCTGGTTCTGCCGGAGGTTTCTTCCTGTTAAAAGGGAGTTTTTCCTTCCCAACGTCGCCAAGTGCTTGCTCATAGGGGGTCGTTTTGACTGTTGGGTTTTCTCTGTGTTATTGTAGGGTCTTTACCCACAATACAAAGCGCCTTGAGGCGACTGTTTGTTGTGATTTGGCGCTATATAAATAAAATTGAATTGAATTGAATTGAATTGAATTGAATTGAATATGTCTCCATGTACAAGATCAGTCCAGTCTTTGTGACATAAACCACATTTTGCATCAATATGCAGAAACTCAGTCTTGTGGTCAGTTTGTGGTCAGTAGTCCTAGTGTAAAATCCCATCCCTTTCCTCAGTGCCTGAGCCCATCCCAGTGGTGAAGCACAACCTGGATGGGTTAAGAGTCCATCGCAGGGCTAACACAGAGAGAGGAACAGCCATTCACACTCAAATCCAGGATCCCTGAAAAGCTGTAAAAAGTTTTAAACTCAAACTACTTCTCCAGACTGTGCTAATTACATGCAGATATTGGCTGATTACAGTTTAATAGAGTTCATTCATGTGTTATGAAGCTGGTGTTTGCTGGTAAAATAACCTGCTCTTTGAATTTCATCATTTTCCATTAGTTGGTACAAGTTGTTTTCTTTTGGACAGCTGATATTTATTTTTTTAATTCAAACCACTAATATTTGTTTGAACGGTTAATTAAGTTCAGTGTATCCACGGATAGTATTTATCTGTTTTTGGTGTTCTTATGGACACAAATTACAGAAAGGCTGCTTCTGTGAGATCCATACTATTCAGCTTTTAAATATTAAGATATCCAGATAACCAATGTCCTTGCCAAGATACTCAGTGCACGTTACAGTCCATCGTATTTTAGCAAACTCAGTGCAGCTGATGACAAAATATCAGAATAAGCTGTTGCTTATGAGAGAGAAATATGCGATTAATCAGTTGTTACACTGTTTGACAGTTTAATCAGAAAAATGCATGTACTGTAGATTATATGGGGGGTTTTTTGCCTCTTGTCCCTTCTGCAGTTTTCAAAAACCTATTGTGCTGTAGTGACCTTCTGTGATTATTTGCACAACTGTGTGAGGCTTTTTGGCTCAGAGTTTGGTATTCATATCATTCCTAGACTGTTTACTGTGAAATTAATGGTCCATCTCCCATCAAACTAGTGCAGCCAGTCCTCAGATGGAACTGACAGCAGGTTACACAGCATCCTCATGAGGAGGGAAAAACTGAGCAACTAATAGCGCTGTCTTTACTGGGTTGTCATGCTCGAAGCAAAGGCCTTGGAGCTAGGATGCTTGTTGATATTCTTTATAGGACACAATGCTGCAACGGGAAGTTGGGTTCGGAATGTGACCTGGCAAGCTCTGAGGAGAGTAATAACACAGCAAATAAAAAGTACATAGCAATGACCACTTGAAGGGAAAAGGGCAGCTTAATGAAATGAAAGCAGGCATACCAAAGGCTTCACATGGTTGCTAGATTAAATGCAACAGGGATTCAATTGTTCCAATTCTCATTATATACCTATATAATAAGTGGATTAATGGCATCAAACAGTGGCTAAAGTTAAATGAAGTTGCAGCTGCTGCCTGTGGTGGTGCCTTGTGTGATGATTTATTTCAGAATACATAGAAGAGTTGCTACATAAACTACTTCATATATGCATGGAAACTTCTTATATAGCGCTTTTCTACTCGCGCACTCATTCAACCATTCACACACATCCATACAGGCACTTTTTTTTCTACATTTCTACATCTAAGTGCTTTCTATCAAACATTCACATTCACTCGGGGTTCAGCATCTTTCCCAAGGATACTTTGGCATCTAGGCTGGAGCAGCCAGAGGTTGAATCACCAACCTTCCGCTTAGTAGATGACCTGCTGTACCTCCTGCGTCAGGGCGCATTGTTTTGGTCCGACATTTTTCAGTCAGCACTTCCATTGTCCCACGTTTACTCAGAACGAGGTGCTGTGCTGTAATCTTTCAGTTCTAATTAGCTTTTGCATGCAGGTCATTCAGGGGAGACTGTCACAAAAATAAAGATTTAAGATAAATATTGTGAATAAGGCGTTGATCAACAGTTTGCTGTTCTATTTTGCACGTGTGCTGATTACACTACCATTTTGTTAGGAATGTGTGTGAAATGTGTAATATGATCAGTCGTTATTACAGTGACTAGAATAATAATTTTCTTACTGAAAGTGGATAATAAAGAGCCAGTTTCAGGAATGTGAAAACAGGGAGGGGCTGTAAGGCGACTGTCCCAGGATTCCAACTACAATTGTACTGAATGCGGGCCATTGTTGGAGTTTGTAAAAGCTATGGAACCACCAGACCATGGAACACTCACTACCCAGCCCCCAGTAGTGGCCTAGATTCTGGGGTGCTGCGCTAGTTTATTGGTCTTCTTCATCTGCTGTTGTGGGACATCCAGCCCGAGGCAGAGTTTCATGTGTCATTTGGCTTTTGCACAAATGGGAATTAGAGCCCCTTTCCGAACTGGTTAGAGGTAAATCGTCCTCCCACTGTGTTTGAACTGTCCCCCGTGGTCAAAAAGAGGCACGTTATCAAACAGCAGCCGTACAGTTGTTCGCTGCAGTCGTTCGGAAGTTGCTGATAACAGAGAAATGTGATGATGCAGCACAAAAGACCAATGGCTGAAGTGTACAGATGAATTGACAAATGACGTTTTTAAAGGCTACCTGCCGTCGTGAAATGCAACTTCTATCCAAAACATGAATGGATAAAGTAAATGCATGCAAAAGTTTGGCTTCAGAATCTTTCAGTAGAATGTCACAGCCACAGCTCTACTTTTGAGTAGCAACATCTGAAAAACGCATCCGTCCATTTTCTTGCATGTATCCAATTGAGGGTTGCGAGTGAGCCTATCCCATCTGCCACAGGGCGAGAGGCAGGGTACGCCCCGGGCAGGTAGCCAATCTGTCACAGGGGTTATTGAGAAAAAAAATTTTTTTTTATCTGTATGTTAAATTTAAAGTACTCATGCTAGGATAATTTACAACCCATTCACTTTTTAAAGTTCACAGAACACATTAGTTTCCAAATCAAATGTAATTAAATGCAGATAAATAAGCAAGCAATCTTTATGTCTTGTTGTGTATCTAAAATAAACCATCGCCTCTTTGATCTGTTTCGAACCTCAGGTCTTCTCTTTGCTGTCTTTCAAAACTCATCTTTTTTTCCATAAGTGAATTTTATTCTTTGGCTTATGATAACTTTTACAGCTGAATGCCCTGGAATAGTTCTCTGTTGCGTGTGATTTAAAAGACATCATTAAATCGAAGGTGAAATGAAGATGACACCGCGGGGGGATTGAGTCTTGAGCGACATGTTTCCTGGATACAGACGCTGTGAGAAAGTAGGTTGGCGGGCCTTGCTTGTCGTTTCAAGTTTGTTGCTAGCTTGATCATTTTTGCATTCAAATACTAATTTATGTGTGCTTTTTGTCTTCTTGCAGCTTTAAACTCTCGTTTAATCGAATCACTTTTTAAATAACAAACCCAAACTGGAACTAAGCGCGATGAAACTCAAGCTAAGCTCAAATGTGATTGTCGTGAAATAAGATGGACAGTCACGGACTGCACAGCTTGTTGCAAAGCGCCAGGCTGTTTCCTCAAAGAGTCTTTGTTCAGCAATAGATTCCAGTGACCTTGCTGGACACTAGCAGGGAAAGGGAGTGAGCGAGAGACAAAGAAGAGCAGAGGAGGTGGGAAGCGGGAGAGAGAGAAAGAGAGGGAACAGAGGGCAAAAGAGGAGACGGAGGAGAGGATTAAAGAAGAGGAGGGGTGCTGTAGGAAAATGAGAATTAAGTATAAGTTTGAGAGTGAAAGAAAAACAAAAAAAGTCTCATGAAGCAGGAGATACTGGTGCAGAGAAAGCCATGAAAATAATTCAGAGAGCATGTGATATAAAAGCCTCATAAGAGAGAAAAGTATGAGCATTGGTAATAAAGACAAGCAGACAAAAGGAAAGTGCATGATTGTGAGTTTGTGTATGAAAAAGGAAAGCAAATGTATGAAGTGTGAGTGAGAAAGATGCAGAGGGAGCGCAGAGAAAGTGTTTGACAAAAGGCTTTTGTTGTGAAAGTGGCCATTTTGAATCTTCCCCTGGTTACGGATGGCTCCACTTCACTGTGTCCCAGCCTACTTGTTTGGCCTAGTTTCTCATTAAGTCTCCACTTGTACGATGACAGTGTTTACTCTGTTGGCCCACTCACTATTTATGGCAAACATTATCACAATTCCGCTAGAGACGGTGCAGCTTGATGCTGAGGGCAGTATATCCTATAACACATTTGTTCTTTAAGGAGCGTGGCGACTGTGTTAAAGGCTCTTTTTTTTCTTCTTGAAACATGTTCATTACGAATTTTCTTCAGATGACAGGCAGCAAATGAATACTTATGTGTATACAAATAAACTTGTAAAATATATGTCATAAAAATAGTTCAAATCTCAAAAATGCCTAACTGACGATGATAAAAGTGAAAAATTCTTCCATTCCAATTCATGGGATCAAGAACTATATAAATATATATATATATATATATATATATATATATATATTTTTTTTTTCTTTCCATGATAGCCATCCAAAACTAGTGCACCTAATAATTTTTAGCTGCGATTGATCAGCCTTCCCCAAATCGTTTTTCTGTCTCTTTGGATTTCAAGCTGTACTAAGGCACACTGCAGCACACAACATATTTGATTTGGCAGGTTTTTATGCCGGATGCCCTTCCTGACACAAACCTAAAAGATTTGTCTCCTTCCAGGATCAAACTGAGGAGGTTTTGCACATTAGGCAAATGTGTCAAAACTCAAACCACTACACTATGGAACCACTAAGGTGCAGTGTTCAGAGAAATTGCAGAAAACCCAAGAGCTAACATCTCGGAGTCTGCAGCGTGTTAAATGTTAAAGCTCAGAACAAAACTGTGAGAAAATGAGTGAACAAGTATGGCCTGTTTGGAGGGGTTGACAACAAAAACCTCTTCTTTCTAAAAAGGTGATGCCAGTTCATCAAATGTGAATCTGAACAAATTACAAGACTTCTGTCCTTCAGACAGATGAGACCAAAGTAGAGATGTTTGGCTATAATGCACATCGTCACGTTGGGCTAAAAACAAACACCTCATACCAGGTGATGATTTGGGCTCATTTGCACCTTGCAGTCATTGAGTCTACCATGAACTACTCTGTATCCCAAAGTATTATCGAGTCAAATGTGAGGCTATCTGAACGACAGTTGCAGCTCGGCCCAAACTGGGGCGTGCAAGAGGCACGTGATCTCAAGCACATCAGCAAATCTACAACAGAATGGTTGGAAAAAAAGAAAAGAATCAAGGTGTTGCTATGGCCCAGTCAAAGTCCAGACCTCAACCCAACTGAAATGCTGTGGCGGAACACTAAGAGAGCTGTGCATGAATAAAACTTAATTTTTGAGAACTGTAAGTATAAATCCTTTCACAAACATGCATCATAAATGATAAATTTGAGTATCTGTGGCATTTATGAAAGCACCCCTCCTGCTTATAAATATTTAAAACTTATTAGGCTGTTATTGAAACATTAGAGCTTAATAACTCCTTACAAAACTACCATGGGCTCCTCTAAGCTGCTGACTGAAGATGTGAAAATGAACTGATGCCTAAAAGCAAGAGAAGATATCAAAGCACTTCCACTGACTGAAATGTCATTAAGAAATAAGGGGAACAGGACAAGCGCTGGGAGACCAAGAAACTTTTCAGATAAAACCGAACATCAGCTAGACAGAATGGCAAAGGAAGACCTTGTATGACCTGCAGAAAAGTTTAGTTCACGCAGAAGCTCTCCCACAGGGCAGCACTGATGCACTAACAGAAAAAGGATACCCTACCTGCAAGCTCATAAGTATGCCAAGCAACATCCATCAACAAATGGAGTTAAAATTGAGCAATTGGCCACAATAACCCAAGATCTATTTCAAGAAAAAGAAGCATTTGACAAGAAGGCCTCAGTAGCTAATTGGCACGAGGAGACCTCTGTTGTGAGGTTGCAAGCGAGTAAAGTGCACAAGATACCCATTACAGATAGAGGGAAATTCTGGAAGAATTTTATGCTGTCAGTCACTAAAGTGAAATTAAAAAGAGACTGGCTTCTACAACAGGACAATTATACAAAGCACTCCTCCCAGATCTACTCGAAGAAAGACGAGCTGAAAGCTTTTGGAAAGGCTCCTCAGTCCTCTGACTTGAAGTTCACAGAAAATCGTAAACATGCTGAGTCCTTGCTGGCTACGTGCTGTGATATCTGCCAAGTACTGACTTAGACCGCTTAAACTTAAGCATGTGTTTGCATACAGAATGAAAAATATATCAATATTTGAAGAAATAGTTTTTACTGCATTTCCATGCCAAAAATGAACAATATGTGTATCAGTGAGGGGAGCCCAGAATCTGTTGATTTCAGGACTCTTTGGACTGATTGGGTCCAAGTTTTGAAACCTGTCAAAACTTATGGCAATTTATGAAAATATAAATAATCAGTAGATTAGTCATTAGCCTGCTCTGTCCTGCTCTACAGTACAGTGACTTTCTACTATGCACACTTTCAGCAAAGCGGGAGGAAACTGACAATGGTAAAAGATCTGAATTGACCTAGTCACTGTACTGTAATTCTTGAAAGCAGAAAGCATTTGCTGTATATACTAAGTGTACAAACACACATTACAATCTTTAATGATGAAAAATATCCGCAACACAATCCAGGAGAGAGATTACAAAGGAGACCTGACTGCAGCAGTGACTGCTGTTTATTGGTCTGCAAGGAAGAACCTCACACACCAGTGCCTTCATGCATTAGCATAAGACAATGGAAACCCCCTCTCTGGATGCACTGAGGTCACATACATGCAACCTGTTGTTATACGTATGCATAAATCCCCCTGCCTTTTTATACAGTGAGTCACAACACCCTGATTCAACTCAATTGATCCAAACCTTCCCAGAAGCTTCTGAGTCAGTTCTTTTGTTATTCCTCTCTGCCAGTCATCTTACATCATTCATAAAGCTGCTTATTTCACATGAAGGGGATTCACTGTGTCATACAACTCTGCTTTAGGGGCTTTGATCCTTAGAGTCAATTGCAGACAAGTTCTCTTTCCTTAAGCTGCTCACACACGAACCTCACTTACATGCATCAGTAGCAATAAAAACATACATGCAACACACTGTAGTGCTGCAGTAGCTGTGAGGTGCTAAGCAGAAAATTCAGCTGGGATGAGAGTGAGTCATGGAAACGGCTTAATATTATGGGCTGTCTTCCCCTTGATGTTGTTCGAGCTAATTAAGCCTCGTAGTAAGCTACTCAGGTCTGTTTGAAGTATGCAAGAGATTCACTTTAATGGCCTGCTCTATGCAGTTCTGTGTTCTCACATTTAATTTGAATATGTTTACAACCCAGAGACCTTCGATTATACAGATCGGGCCTCGGAGCATCATGTAGACACACCTGCATTTCGGGCTGTGAGTTCATTTCCAAATTCTTTGGGAAATAAAATTGTTTTCTGACATTAATCTTTTGTTATCTTGAGACTGCTGAGCATGTCAATGTAGGGCCAACAGATATGCAGTATTGTTAAGACGTATTTACACGAGGCCTCTATCCCTGTCATGTTACAGCATTCCAGTATATGAAAACACACGCTTGACATACTGTAAATTAATGGCAACAATTAAATGAATGTGAATTATATATAAAAGTCAATTAAAAGTGGTTGAATATGCATTATCGTTCTTGATTACGATGTGTAATGCTGGCTTTCAAAGAAATGAAATGCACTCTACAGGTGCACTCAACGGCGACGGTGGCAAAGGCAAAGTGAAGTAAATCTGGTGGTGCACACTGACCCCTACTGCTGATGGCTTGTCATCACCCTGCTCTGTAGGACTCTCACCCCCCCGCCTTACTCTTGACAGACACACGGGCAGCAGGGTCACTCAGACATGTCCAATAGCAGGTGGCTCAAAGTGTTTGTGTTTTTGTTTCAAATGCTTTTATTAGGATTGGAGTGCTGTGTGCATACGCTGCCAACCAGAACCTGAGCTCTCAGGTGAAGAACGTACGGAGACTGGTCAACAGCAACATGAGGGATCTGCACACCTTCGTCAACGACACGCCCATGGTGAGGCCGGGAGTTCTCGCGTGTGTCTGCGATGTCAAGCAGCTAAACTCCAATTCAGATTAAGCGTTGTCAAATTAAATGCATATCTCTAGCTTGTATTTTGTATCACAGGAATTACATCAGGTAACATTATGGAAATCTGGTTGGCTGCTACGTAGATTTAAGTTGCATAAGCATGATAAATGGTTCAGTTGTGAATTTTCTCAAATGAGAAATATTCCTAATATTTCAGGGTTGTAGACTTGAAGGTAAGTTTGCGAATCAGTGTGCATGCCATCTTTTTTTCTTCTTTTTTTTTCTTCCCTTTGTTGAAACTAGATTTTCTTGTCATGCTGATTTTGTTTAATCCTTTCAGGTGGCAAAAGAGAATTTTCTCACCTTTTGTGTGTACAAAAAAAGAAACTTGCTTTTGAAAAGATTGTTTTCATATGGTGAAATTTCTCCAACATTCAGTCTCACTCTTCTGGGTGAGCAAAAGTCCAGCTAGACTCTCAGGTGGTTTGTTGAAATAGCCTAAAAGGTTGTTATTTACTTGCTGTTGGTGTATAGACTATAAACTGTTTTTGTGCTTTCTAAGACTCTGCTCTCCTCTGTGTTTAATCTTTGCAGCAAATTGATTACCTAATATCCCAATATGCCACAGCCAAGAACAAAGTCATCTATGACCTAGATAGTAAGTAGCTCTTCTCTGTGCCTCCAATAGTGAATTAAGTAGACACTCAGTCGTGTAGCATGCTGCTTCTGTGAATTTAATGTGTCTGCTTTCCGTGACTTGTTTTCACAACTGGTCTGTGACATAACTAGGTCCTTAGCAAAAGTAGCAACTGCAACATCTCTTGAGTAATCATCCTACTTCTGTCCTGCAGGCAGTTATTTCCTAGAAGTTGGTACCTGCAAAAATAGTGCCAGGATTGTGAGCCATTAGATAAGATAAAAAAGAAGTTATGTCTTCTGTACTCAAAAACCATTAGAAGTTAAGATGGTTGAATAGAAAACAAACCCGGTGGAGGGAGGACTAACATCTCTCTGTTGATGTTTTCTGCAGACATAGGTCCATTATTGGGTGGAAGGATACATGATCAGCTGGATATGGAGGTCCGGCCTGCATTGGACCAAGTGCTTAATATGGCTGGAGGTATATCTGCTTGCTTTTAATTTCTTCTTTTAGCTAAGATCTAAATGTTGTAGGTTGTTAGCTACTGGAAGCTATCTGCAGCTGCAGTACAAACATTGCAGTGCTGCCAGCTTTGTGATAAATAAGATTTTTTTTCCCCCCTTGAATTTATGGTTTACATTAAATCACTTGTTAAGGTCTCTGCTGCAAATAAAGGTTTAGGAATCTGATTTCAGTAGTAAGTCCTCCGCCTTGTAATAATTGTATCATTAATCCTTAATCTTTATATTTTATGCTTTTTATAAAGTGAAAATCGAGAGGGCCATAAAAGGTAACGATACCTTAGTAACTGATCAGTGATCCTTTGACCCTCGTGAATTTTGACATCAGTCTTGCTCTTGTGATTTGTCCCCTTTGTTTTCTTCCCTGGTGCCAACCTGAGCCCCAAGTTACAGCTCAATGAATAATAATCAGTTACTATATTAAAAACTGCACTATGCAATATCTTACTTTGGTGACAACAGATTAGAGGAAGTAAAAAAAAAACTTTGTCTCGTGTTAAAAATGATCTTCAGAGCACCTTCGGCTGTCTTTATTGAGCCTGCCATGCTTTAGATTCAGTGCCTCTTTTTTTTATATATGAATTTCTGCTTCTGTTGTCACCAGGTAAATTATCTTTATGGGCAAATAGAATAAATCTCTGTTTTTTCCATTTATACATATAAATGGATACAATTCTCTTTCCATAAAAATCCAGCCTAGTGCAGTTTTAAGTTCATGGCATCTTGACAAAAAAAAAAAAAATCCCCAAACCCTTTATACTGCAACTGTGTCCCCCCAGTGTGATGTGAACATAAAAATTTGTGTTTGTGTAACAAGTCGTGTTACCTTTATTTATTGGTTTGGGTTTTTTGGTTTTTTTTTTTGAAGATTCAACTATGAGAGTATCTCATATTTTATGCTTCTGCGCAGATGTTTGACTAGAACGTACAACATTTTAGTACCTCAGCAGCAAAGAGGAAGAATCAGTCAGTAAGCTTGAAAAT
This sequence comes from Pterophyllum scalare, assembly GCA_024447675.2. NCBI lineage: Eukaryota > Metazoa > Chordata > Actinopteri > Cichliformes > Cichlidae > Pterophyllum > Pterophyllum scalare. Next base: position 183,316 of record JAMQGT020010997.1, read on the forward strand.
AGTAAAGGCGATAAAATGTCTGGGCAGAGATATGGCAGTGATTATACTGAAATCTGTGTTTTTAATATTCATATCCTTTTGGGTTTCTGCTGGGGCTGAGCCAAGTAGTCAAAAGGTCTTATGATCCACGGAGAATACAGAGAATAACAGGATGTCAAATCAGAATACTAAACCAAGACACATACCACGAGAATCAAAGATGATGCTTAAGCATCCATCTATACAGCAGCTTCACAGTGTTGCTAATCACGCCGCTATATGAGAGTGAATTTACCGTTTCCACTCTTGCATCCTTGATGCCTCTGTTCAAGGACGCCAGTGTTTCTGTTTTCTTTATCCTGTTTAATTTTAAGCAGCCGCTGCAGGCTACTCCCTGACTGTTAACTAACACTGGCTGCTGTCTTGCGATGAACCCAGTTGCGTGGGAAAGCGTCGTTTACTGAACAGCAACATTTTTAATAATAGTTCAAATTATTCATAGCGTTCCTGCTTGCTTAATGTTTGCCAAAAGCGATGCTGCTGCATGCAAAGCAGTTAAAAGTGTAATTTTAGGTGGTAGAGATTCACACTAGTATATAAGAACAGTGTAGAAACTGTGTTTCAAATGTCAAACCCTTTGAATTGGACCAGAAACTCAAAAGAGATACGTACTTGGCTCAGTCCCAGGCTTTACTACGGAGACACGGATTGTGGGATCTGCGCCGATACCGATGATTTCTTAGTATGTGCTGAGGAAGGAGATTATAGTTTTAATATTCTTGTGCTTTATTTAAGTATTTCTGTTATGCTGCCTTTGACTTTGACTCCACTATATTTGCAAAGAAAAATCATAGTCTGAACTCCATCCATACATTGATCTTGAATATTTAGTTCCATCTTATGTTGCAGATGTTTAAAGAAAGGCTGTATTGTTATAGATAAAGCTACCCATTAGTATTTAAGCCATTTAAATCATCTCCAGCTGTAACATTAAAGTGAAATACACACCGACTCAATAATTAGGATCCAACAGTGTATGATTCTGAAAAGTGCTATTCTGCATTGTAGGATTATGACTTTAATAACTTGCTTTGCAAAACAGTTATTCAATACGAAACAGTATTTTCATCTTATGCAGTCCCACTTTTCTTGTAATTACATCCATAGGAGGATACAGGGCTGCACATGAGCAGACTTGTTTCTACACCAGTTTCCTACACTCTATTTCTGGTCAAATAATCTGATTTCCTCCGGCCTCCACTGCTTCGTTCTTGCCACTCCTGTGCCACTCTGTTTATAAAAATTTTTTAAAAAGTCCTAGAAACAGCTGTACTTCCTTTCACTGGTGAAATCACAGGCTATCTAATACGCTATTACAATATTTCCCAGAACAGAACTGAAAGATTCGTATAAATGATTCATGATTCTTTGAGTCATCAATCGTGTCCAATGGGAATAAAATTTATGGAAAAGCCCTATATGACAGCTCATTTCATTTACATTTTGCCTCAAAATATGAGATAACTAATGAACAACAGCAACAACAAAAAAATTTATTTTCCTGAGGATATACTGTAAGACACCCCAGCTGACTTTATTTACGTTTTGGAAGAATCTAAGTTTCCAGCGTGACTGCAGTGACCATAACCGCTGTTCCACATTTTTACTTTTTTAAGTACTTTGTTTTGGGCATTTCCTTTTTACTGGTTTTTCCCGCATGACAGCAACCCAGTTCACTTGTTATGTTGCCTGTGGTCTCTCTTTATTTCAGCCATGCGAGAAACCAAGGAGGCCCTGGAGAGCGTTAGTGCCTCTCTGGAGGTGCTTCAGGATGGAACAGGGAAGCTGAGCTTAAACCTGAGCCAAGTCCGGACCAGCATCAACCGCACCCTAAACGACCCTGGCTGTCACGACGAGGACTCCGATGCTACCACAGCCCAGCTGTGCCGCAACATTCGCCAGTCCCTGACCCAGCTGCAGATAAGCGCTAATTTCACACGGGTACGAAACCGAATGCAAACAAACTGATACACAGCTGTATACTGTATGGTGCTGTTTACACAGATGTGAATAACTATACTGCTCTTTTTGGCATGTGTTTGTTTGCAATAAAAATTGCTCAAACTTAAAAATCCAGCTAATGGATAAGCTCAGAGTTTTCCATGTCTGTCTTGAAGCAGCAGTCAGGTGCTTGTTTAAACACTGCAGCACGTTTTTAGTCGTATAATCGTTCTCCCTCCTCTGCTGACCCCAAAGATGATGTATTAGAAAGGGACCTTTTAATGGCCAGTAATAAGAAGAGGAATGATTACAGAGTGAAAACCAGTACAGACTTCCAGAACTAGGAAACTTTTAATGATGTGGTCTGGTTGTGGTTATGATTAGGACGAACTTTCAGATGATTCCTCTGACACCTTGTATGCTGCGCGCTGAAATAACGACATCTCTGGGAAAGGAGAAACATTTTTTTTGTCCTATGCTTCTAACTGCTACCCGAACCACTGCAGTTTAGGTTATTTTAGAAGGAGTTGTTGGAACTGGTGATGAAACAGACAGGATTTTTGGATAGTCATCAGGGATTGTTAAATTATTGCCGACGCTTATCAAAGCCGTGTCTTTACTTTTTAGCTACCGGACGTGAATGCTCAGCGGGAAAAGATGAACGATGTATTAAAAACAGACCTCAGTGCCATCGTCCAGAAGGTGAGCCTGAACCACATGAGATGGATATACATATTTCTTTGGTCTTTCGGTCTATTCACTGATGTGTTTTGTGCACTTGTTCATCTGTTAGTGAGTTCCAGATTTTTTTCAGAAAGAAACAAAACCACAAACGGGACAAAACAAACTTGATCTTCCTCCTCTTTTCCTCCATTCGCAGGGCTTCTCCTCTTTGAACGACACACCACACATGGTGATTGAACAGACCAGAAGTGTCGTTGAGAGTAAGTGGTTTTTGAACTCAAACACAAAATGTAATTCACCCTGATATGTGTTACTGCAATAAATGCATATGATTCTTTTTTTCATGTTTCTGGCTTTAAGTTTAAATTGCACTTACATTTCCTTTTTTTTTTTTTTAGTTATTGAAAAGAATAATTTGAGTGATTGTCTGTGCCTCAGGTGTAACAAATTTGGTGGATGGCATTGGCAACAACATCAGCAGCTTTTCCAAAGCATTCCCAGTGCAGAGCTGCCTGTCCAACTTCACCATCTTCATTAACCATGTGCATGCCAAGATTGAGGACCACTACCCTGAGATTGACAAAATGGACTTCTACAGGTACACTGACCTCCTGGCAGACGTTTCAGAAAGTGTACCTATGAATTTATAAGTGCCTTCTTTACATAAAAGGAAACCGTCTAAGGGTCAAAGTGAGAAAACATATTTTTAAATCAGAAACGATTGTGTAATTGTGCTGAAAAAAGGTTATTGTATTAATGCAATATGTCTGATGCTACATCGTTTGTTTGTTTTTTAAAGCTTTGTGTTCTATTTTCACCGTATATCTAAAATTATATTTCAGGAAACTACCCCCTGTGAGATCTAATAGTTTGGCCTTGCTTGTTGCCTTCAGGTGGATTGGCTGCATTGCTCTTTGCTGCATGGTGGTCCTGGTCCTGGCCTTCAACTACCTGGGCCTGCTGTGCGGCACGCTGGGTTATGACAAGCACGCCTCACCTACAACACGAGGATGCATCTCCAATACGGGAGGAACGATGCTTATGGCGTAAGTCCAGCATGCACATGATGAGCTTATTAAATTTCAACATCTAAAGTGTAAATTCTACTGCATTTACTGTACGTAACTATCACTAGCACTTTACTAGACCTTGTGTTCTATAAGTTATAGTACTTTTTACTTTAAGCTAAAAACTTCTTACTGTGACAAACCATTTTAAGCCACCTCTAATCTACCTGTTCCACTATAAAGCAGCACCTCACTGTGTGATTACTGTACACGTCAGCTGTCCCAGAGGGCCTGTTTGTTCATCCCCACAGGGGCGTTGGATTCAGCTTCATCTTCTCCTGGATACTGATGGGAGTGGTGACCATCATGTTCCTGGCTGGAGGCAACATGGAGAAACTTGTTTGTGAACCATTCCACACCAAAGAACTTTTCAAGGTGAGTCACGCAGTGATCGGGGAGATAAAACATAAACAAGGTGTTCTCATACTTTTAAAAGATAAATATTTTACCCACATAAAAACCTAGTTTTGTTTTGTTTGTTTGTTTTTTTTGTTGAAAACTGATTGCAGTTAATAGAGAAATACAACTTGTGTGTGAGAGGTTACTGAAAAAATAAATAAGGAACAAGTGTGAAGTTTCAGAGTGACGGCCTCAGAGGTTAATATTTTCAGACACAGCACACTGTGATCACTCTTTGTTACCCACTGTGGTGAAGCTGAGGTTGGCACGTGCCACGTCGTGTTGTTTACTCTTTGATTTGGTGGTTGTGACTCTTGGTTTCGATTAATCCGCTTTAGGTTTAAAGGGCAGTCCTTTCAAAGACTTCTCCGTTCATCGTTAGCGATGCAGAACCAATGTGTCATTTTTATTCAGCTTCACTGCACCCTGAGATCCCGCAGTCTGGGAGCCACTGGCACAGACGACTGCAGATAATTGTTAGTATAAGCACACGACACAAAATTTGGCGTCCCTCCGGTGGGCTCGTTGGAATAGCGTTTGCTGCCAGTTGTCAGGGGCAAGCTGTTGTGTGTATTAAGCCTGAATCCATCTGCAGTCAACCCATCCATAATGCAGAAGATCTCATTTTGCCTCAAGTTTAAAAAGCAAATAAAGAAATGGGCTTCTTTTAAAATGACTGAAATATTCTGCCATTTTATTTAATTTATGGTGCATCAGCACTCATGAAAGAGAATGATGTTTGTCAGATTTGGAGGAGGGTTGCTTCAGTAATTTACATCAGTTTTTGAAAATGAAATGTGCAGTATTTTCTTCCCCGCCCTCATGGTTGCTCCTCTCAGCTTTCTTGCTGCCTCAGTGAGGAAAAACTGCATCGTGGATGATGATTTGCATTTGTTTCTAATTTGCATTTAGTTTATCGAATTTACTGATGGATGCATTTTGCTTCTTCATAAGAATCACTGACCCTGTTTCCTGCTCTCTTGATTCCTCAGGTTGTGGACACCCCATATCTGATCCACCCAGAGTGGAAGAACTTCATCCCTGGCTACATGTACAACGACTCCGAGCTGGAGCTGACGGCAGAGAGCTTGTACAGGCAAAGACGGCTCGTTTTTATGTATTTAGATGACTGTGTCATGCCTTCCACCTTTAAGGTGTAATGCTTTGGTGATGATTATTCTCCTCACAAACTTCTCCACCTGCCTTCTCTATATTTCATGCAAATATTAGATTACAAAAAATGAATGGATCTTTCAGCAAGACAACCTATTTATCTAGTTATAGTGTGTAGAATGCATGAATGCGTAATGAGGTTTTTCACATTTGGCTCAGGGTCAGACATCAAGCATGTGAGTGAATATCTAATTTCCATTGATGGGGATGCAAATAGCAGAGAGTTACTATTAACCTGGCATGGCAAATTAGGATAGAATTTTTTTTCTGCACTATCTGCGCTGCTTTTCTGCAGCCTCCTTCTTAGTGATTACACGAGCTTTCATCATCTTCCTGCAGTGTGAAGCTGCACATTCTCAGTACACTGGGATGACAGACTCATAGTCACGATTTCCAAACAGAAGGTGCTTTCTTTGCACATTATAAAGCAAGACGAGCTAATACTGTGTACATTGTGTGGGTCTATAGTCTGTGGCTGTCTACATGTGTTCAAGGCATTTTTATCTTTAATATATTCACAAACATTTTCAGCTTTTGTCTCTTACTTGTCTCTGGACACCTTAGTCATGCACTTCCAGTCAAGTTCACTTGGTGGCAGCAAATATTTTTACTGTGACTTAAAGTTGTATATTAATATTTCTCTCCCTCTCTCTCTCGTCATGTTTCTGTGTGTATTTTTGTGTGTGCGCTTGTCTTCATCAGTACTTGCAAACAGAACCGAGGCATCTACTCTGCCATGCATCTAGACAAAGTCTTCAATATCTCCTCCTACCTGAACACCACAATGGTTAGTGACTTTATACACAATGTTACAGTCTTTATCATGATAGAACATCCTATCTGCCTATTCTATAAGTAAACTACAATAATGATTTTTCTCCCAAAAGTGTTCTTGTCCATTGTTAAAGAAAGATGTATCACCATTTTATATAAAAATAAATGATATTAGCCTTTTACATGGTAATATTGATCAAGAATATAAGTTACATTTTAGTTACAAATATAGAGACAACAAAAGCCTTTGAATAATAACAGTAGTAAAGCTAATAATAATATGCACTGTGTACCTAAGCCAATTTAATGAACTACTACTGCAATCATCTTTATCCATGTATTCTCTCGCTCACTCGCTCACTCTCTCTTGCTCTTCTCTCTCTCTCTCTCTCTCTCACTCTCACTCACTCACTCACTCTCTCACACACACACACACACACACACACCAAACTTGTAACACATAGTAAAACTAAAGGCGTGTACAAGGGAGCAGGGAATGAGTGTCCAAGCACCCAGTCAAGGCTCCAGAACTTCATTATTACCTAATAAGTTCTTCTCTCCCAAACAGAAATGTGCGCTGACAGCTGATAGGTTCGACATGCTTTAGCCCTTACCTCAGCGTGTGCCTGTATGAGATTATATTGATTTAAGTTTCTATTTTCCTTTGACTCACAGCCAGTCACTTCTACATTCAGCACATTCCTGCCAGTTGGCACAGTTACCTTGACTCAGTGTCTGCAGCAGATGCTATGTTCCATGCTGCTTTTGGACATTTCTTTCCACTAATAATCCTGAAAATTTTCCAAAAGTATGACATGCTTGTTATCACCTTTGTAACTCTTATTTGGCTCACTCTGAGAATGCACAACGTTTTCCCACGTGTCTCTAGGTTGCATGCATTAGCTCACTTTAACAACAAATGGTGACAAAATTCAAATTCATTTATCTATGTAGGATGTTTTATTTTTTGGGGTGGGGGGTTACACAAAGTGAAATGTAGGAAGAAAAAACAAACACAATAATACCACATTTAGACTAAATAGACAGCTCAGATTATTATTATGTGACTTACCTGTCTATCCATTGATCAACCCATGGCATGGAAATTTCTTAGTGTTATTGGAAATCTAAAATATTTAAACATACAGCCACGTCATACGAGAGCAACTTTTATTGTCAATATTTTTGGCTGAGTTCTCATTAAAGTGCCACAAAACAACAACTTCTTTTTTGGTTGTGAAATTACATATTTCTATTCGAGACATCCTCTGTGAAAATCAGACTTGAAAATCAAACTTGCCAAGATATGTCTCGGTATGGTTATGGCTTTCATAACAGCCCCAAGAAAGCAAAAATTAATGAGTTTACTATGCACGTTATTCAATAAAGAAATACATGTTCATGTAAATGTATATTTTTTCCTTTTTTAAATAGTCTACTTTTGCCTTATAGTAGCTAAAAAGCTAAAAAGTGTTCCTGAAGCTTAGACAGAGTCCACTGCAGGTATAAATATCGCTGCTATTCGTTATTAAAGGAAAGGTCTGTGTAGAGAAATGGATTACCAACAAACAACAAGAAGAGAAAACATCAGTGGGATATGTACTGACTTCCATCTAAACCACATCTTTAAGATGTTTTTTTTTTTTTGCATTTTTGGTAGCCTTTCATTATTTTATTGAATTTTACGCATATTTACAGTCACAATACTGGAAAATCACTCAGAAGTCCCAAGATTACCAGGGTGTCTTTTTTTTCTGATGTTATGTCATTCATAAAATATGTGCAAATAACATTTAACATGTGCATTATAGACCAACTAAACTGAAAGGTATTGTTATACAATTTTTTTGTTCACAGTTCACAAAGGATGTGGTCAGTCAACTGGACAGTGTTAAGATCGACTTGAGGGGCATAATCCTGTTAGAGGCGGAAGGAAGGCAGAACCTCCTGGATTTCTCCGAAGCCGGGCTGTCGGAGATCAACTACGCCGACTACCTGGAGGAGGTGACACATCGGCTCAAACACACTGGAACGAGCAAATGCAGAAAATCCCCTAATATATGCATGAATGAACAAGGAAGGGCATAATTGGATAACCAGGCACACAAAAACACGCAGGAAGTAGCATAAAAATAAAGGAGCAAGCCAGCACTCACAACGCAGACAACAACCACCACAGAGTGAAAAACAGACACAAAATATTTGCTTTAAACAGCTGTAGAATCAGCTTATTTCTATGTGATATTAGACTGGGTTGCTCTGCAGATGGACCGTTTTATCTGAGAAAGAGCGATGCAAGCAAGAGGAGTAGGAGGTCAAATAATTATGAATTGTTAGAAATTTTTACACAATTATGTAACCATATTTCAGCAGTGCTTTAATGGTATGCTACCAGAAATAGCTCACTTCTGTGGGCTCAGTCTAACAGGCACCTCCACTGCTGTCAGCTAACATACAACAGGCAGCCATGCTTTACCTGATAAGAGCTGCGACATGATACAGAACAGTGGCTTTCGTCGTGGACCACTGCAGCTCAATTATTCAGAGGTGATCCTGCCAAGGCAAAGAGGGTGTTGGAACAAGCAGGGACTTGGCATTTCCTGTCTTCTCTAACACAAACCATCAGGTTCACTTAGACTTATTTCCCCAGAGCGGGTAAAAAAGATTGATACACAACTCGTGCACTCTGCAAAAGTCAGGATGAGCGATTTTTATGTGCAGCATGTCTTCTGGCAATAATATAAGTGACAGGAAGCTATATTAAACAGCTTTCTAGCCATCTGATTGACTTGAATCTGTGCAGTTGAAAAGATTCAGCCAGTCTTGGACATAATTAACTAACTTTTCTTCCGTGTAGTTTTGTTATTGTTAAAAAGCTTTTATTGTTTTGAAAGACAGAAAAGAGTTGAAAGAGTTACTGGAAGTATTAAATGTTTGCCTTTGAAGAAAATAGGATGCTCCCTCTTTTTATAACCAAAAAGAAACAGATCTTAAGTTTAACTTTGCTACTATAAGGAGATACAACTTTATTTTTTATTTATTTATTTATTTTGTTCCCCTTTACTTTGATGTCTTTAGGTGAATAAAGGAGTCACTGTAGTGGATCTGCTCTCATTTGCCAGGGAACTGGAAGCCCAGACAGACTTGATGGTAAGAACTCCTCAATTCCAGTCTGGCTTAAATAAAAGCACCCACTGGTGTTTTTTTTTTTGTAGTGCACACACTTAATTTAATTTGCTCATGTACTTACAATACCACGGGAGAATTTGAAGGCAAAAAAAAAAAAGAAAAGAAAAAGAAAATATGGGTGTTCTTGCTCTCCAAGCTCTGCAGCTCTGTCTAAACAAATAAAAGCTCTCGCTGCCTTTAGGTGCTTCAGGCAACACAACACATTCATTCACTTTCAATTTGTAAGTCCATTAAGGTCCTGCAGGAAGATGGGGTTTGCAGTTAGTTGATTGCAGAGAAAGGGGCTTTAAAAGCAGAGTTAAATTTAAGGCTCACATCAGTTTGTTGTTTTGAAATAATTTTATGGGTCCACAGTAAAATGTTACTGTGCATACGGGACTATGTGTTATTCATTAATAAACCCAGCTGTTCCATAAGTCATTTGATGCCTCTCCTGACTGACTGCTGGATGAAAGGGATTAAAAAAATATTCTTATGTAAGAAAAAATGTTGTTTGTTGCCATTAGATTAAAAAAAACAAACAAGTTTAATGTATATACTTCAATTCATTTTAGAGCTTTGATAAATTATATTTTACCAAGATTGTCTGGTTGTTTATGCATTTCAGCCCAAAAGCCCTCTGCAGTCTGCTCTGAAAGGCCATGTTGGCACTCTGCGGCAGATCCACAGACAACAGATCGTCCCAATGGAGCAGTCCATGGTAATGCCTCACTGTGTGTCTCCGTTTACTACTCAGATAGTTATTTCTGGCTGTTTTCTGCTTAGGTTAGATTCATTTCTTTGAGAAAAGATTCTCCCAAAACTATGTGCCAGTAGTGACTGATTTAATTTGCATTAATTTGGCGAATTCGGCTAGCTGACCTCGGTGACTGAACAGCTGGCAGTAGCTAGATAGTGAGAAACTGGGGAATCCCAAATTTGTAGGTAAAGAGTCAGTCGGTTTATATTAACATCAGCTGCAGGCTGCAGCCTTATTGATTAGCCTGTGATGCCAGCTTCTGATTGGCTGAGCATTGTTCATCATGATGGCCAGGGATGAACCATGGCCATAAATCATACAGGATATGACTCATCATTGAGCAATATTAAAGCCATACCTACTGCTCAGCAGTACTGCTCAAATGTTAACAGCAGGGCTGCACTATGTTTTGTACATGGTTGCCTTATGATTATAGTTTTATGCCTTATGATTATAGTGATGTTATACATAATGCAGTTATATCAGCAGTGCATTATGTAGTCATATTCCTGTGCACACATTAGGATAATATGATGTGAATTCCTTGTAATTATGCATTAATATCTGTCTTATTGTTACAGATTATATAAATAGAAAAGCATTATGTAGTATACACCCTTGTACAAGAGTGCAGTATGCACTTTCTCTAATTTGTAAGCAGATGTAAGCAGCCACTGGCTGGCTGAGCCACATATTTCCTTTGCAAGAGACCACTACAGCACTAAAAGGAGCGAGCCCTGCAGAGTTGTTATATTGTGAATGTGTGCTGGATGACTAAATGAAAAAACTGTGAACTGTAGATGGTGACATATCACGGTCCCTAACTCAAAGCTGCATATATTAACATGATTCATTTAATATCAAAACAAGGCAATCTGACCCCCAGGCATGTGTCATCAAACACATCATGATTGTGAAAAACAAATTAAATATTCAGTTTTATTTCCCCTGTCAAAGCCAATGCCATTCTTCTAACTAACAGCAAGGATTTACAGCTACGAGCAGCTCAGACAAGCAGTGATGTCCGCCAACATTTTACAACAGCGTTTTTTTTATGTCGTTCTTTTTCCTCATTCAACTTCAAGAAATATGTTAGAGCGAGGGTAAGCAGACATGTGTCCATCTCATGTATTAACTTTCCCCATTCATTATGTGGAACATTAACAAACACTGTCTACAAACACTGACGTCCTTTAGAGTCCTTTTGTTTAAAAAAAAAAGAGAGAGAGAAATGTCTAATTTTGCGTTACATTGTGGAATACTGTGTGTTTATTTATTCATTTTACATTATAACCATACACTTTGGTGTTGCACATGAAGAGTTTTGTACCAGAATATTAAAAATATCCACTTTAAGAACTGTTTGGGAGAAGCTTAGTCGCTGATGGACACAATCCTGGTTACTTGTTGCATATGCTACAGTTAACTGTACTGTAGTCATGCTTTTCTTTGCTTTGTGGATATTTAATATTGGAACAGAACTCTTTAGCATGCCTGTAATGCAAACGTGTTGTTCATCACGTGTCAGTCAATGTTGGTTTTTTTCCTGGTCTTCCTTTGTGTTTCACCGGCATATTTTTTTATGGGTACTCATGGCCTTTGAACTTTGACATTGGTATTTCAAATTTTCTCTTTTTAAAGAGCGCGCTGAACCAGAGTATGAGGTTCCTCGAGCGGACAGCCTCTGATCTTCCGGTAAGTAAAACAATTGTTGAGTTTGAGCCAGAAATTTAATCTTCATCTTAATGAAGGCCATTCTTTCTCCTCCGTAGAACAAAATCTTAGCTGTTCTTGATGCCATCAAAGCTGCACAGTTCCTCATCTCTCAGAATGCTACACATTTAATCAGTCGGGTAACCGCTCAGTCATTTTTCCTTGATTTTATTCTCAATTTGTCAAAAATGCTTCACTTACATTATGTCCTAATCTCCCCCAGGAAACAAGAAAGTACACCGCGACCATTATTGGATACTTTCATCAGTACGTTGAATGGGTGAAAACATCTGTAAGTGTTGGTGTGATAGTTCAACATGTTTTGTTTTGTTTGTGTTTTTTTTCAAACATATTAAAAGATTTGCAAAGCAGGAGGAAAAACCCCACAAAAAACATAACAGTAATAACAGTTTACAAAATACAGGCACCTAATCCTGGCTGGGTGTTGCATAGACAAAAATAAAAAATAAATAAAATGAAAAAATAAATGTAGCAGTCCAAGAAGTCCACGGATAATATATGCTGTAAGCGGATATATCATTACATGGCTCCGCATCCAGGCCATTTCTGGCCAGATCCATAAGCCACAACCTTGTGCTTTGCGTTGGACTGAGTGATGCTCAGTAATCATGAAATGGGTCCCAGGTCAAGTAAAGAGTTCAACCATAAAAAGCGTCAAACTGAATTATACTTGTCACAACTTGCAGCCAGTGATTAAGTACGAGCTTTATCGGTGATCCAGCAGACCATGATCCAGAATTTTCAAAACTGCAAAAGGTCTCTGTAGCAAAAATCAACCAGCAACCAACAGGGAGAGTCCTTGCACCAAGATGTATATAGTGCTCGTTATCCAGAACTGCTGGACACGAGTACAAAGAACAGCGAAAACCTCATCCAACAGCAGGCTGACATTTAGCACAAGGCTCTGGCAGAGTTGGATTCATTCTGTGTCTGGCTTCAGAGTTAGATACTCGGACTCTGCAGGGCTCAGGCTCTGTAGTAGCCGGGTCAGGCTCATGTCTGCCTTTTACTTTGTCAGAATTATCTAGAAACAATGTTACAAGCAAACACGGCGTTGCAAAACTTTGAATGTTACATAAAGGTTCACATAAAAGTTTTGGACTGTATACAGAGAAGACAAATATAACAGTTACGACCTCTATAAATTTAAGGAATTTGCTTTGTGGTGTTTTGGTTTCTGCTTTAGTTAACTTAAGGAATTCAAACCAGCGTAGAATAAAAAAACTCCCAAGATGCTTGAATCATAAAGCATTTCTCTTGATCTCAGAACTCACTTGTTGTTTTCTAAAACACTTAACCTACAGGGATCTGTTGTGCAATGCTTTACAGTGTCTCAGAAACAGACTTTAAGATGCAGAGGAATTGTACGCTGCGAATGAATCTGTTGTGTGCTGACGTTTTCTGTTTATATCCTCTGTAGCTGGCCATGGACGTTGCACAGTGCAAGCCCTTCAGCAACATGGTGGACACGGCAGAAATTATGGCTTGCAGTTTTGTAGTCGACTCTATGGTAATAATATTAGAAAGACAGAGAGACAAACCCCGTTTAACAGACTGGTAACAGATTCAGTTTGTTTGGGTTGAGTAAAGAACCTGTAAGTAGCTTCCAGTATTGTTTATATTGGATTGAATATAAAGCCAGATCAAGACATGTTTTTGATGGGGTTCACGGTTATAAAATATAGAATTTATAGGCCTAGCAAATGGGTACCATAAATTTACAGTTTTAAATGGCTTTAACTGAAATGATGACTTTCTAGCTTCATCTATTATTATTGATTTGGTTTATCTAATGTCAGAAAACAGTAGAAAATGTCCACTGAAAATCCCCTGAGGCAAGACATCTATCGTATCGCCAAAAGCCAAAAACCAAAAACTGTACATTTATTATAGAAGATAAAGAAAAGCAACAAATTGTCATAACTGATAAACTGAAACTAAAGTGTGTTTGGATGTTTTTGCAGAAAAATTCTCTTAACTAATTAACAGGAGATCAAATATAATTACCAATTAATATTTATCTGGAGGTTTCTTCCTGTTAAAAGGGAGTTTTTCCTTTCCACTGTCGCCAAATGCTTGCTCATAGTGGTTTTGACTGTTGGGTTTTTTTTCTGGGTCTTTACCCACGATACAAAGCGCCTTGAGGCGACTGCTTGTTGTGATTTGGCACTATATAAATAAATTGAATTAAATTAATTAAATTGAATTCTCATAGCTTATCATTTCCACTCTGAATACTCATCTTTCTAACAGAACACCTTCTGGATGGGCCTGGGCTGCAGCACTCTCCTCCTGCTCCCGAGCATCATCCTAGCAGTGAAACTAGCCAAGTACTACCGCAGGATGGACACAGAGGATGTTTATGATGAGTGAGTGTTTGTACTTGTTCTTCTACACTACATAACATTTTAATGCATTTATAGTTTTTCTTTTTAATCTACTGCATATCTGCACCGCCCTGCAAATGTGGGTACATAAAGTGTATAGTTATTGCAGGAGATATTTCACATTCTGATAATGGCTGCCGGACATCCTTCTGTCTCTTCTCTTTTGTCCTTTCTATTTGCTTTGTGCACAAACCATCTAATACGACAGAGTTAAGTGTGTATTTTTAGTCATATCTTAGCTGAATTTTGGGGTTATTGCAGTCGAATTAACTTTTTATGGGTTCTTTCGCTGTCACAGTGGCTTTACTAATTTACAGCTGATTTCTTTTTTCCTCCCTTTTCTCTTCTCTGTAGCTCCTCTGTTTCTGGGACTTGGCATTTCACTTTGTGATAACCATTTCTACTATTTCCATTTCCCACCTCCTTTATTTAAACTTTCGTTTTATTTCTCCATCTCTCTCTATCAAGCACTTGGCACTTTAAAAAGAAGCATTGGCACATCTGTCGGTTTATGTTTCTTCTTCACACACGTTTCGTTAACTCTCTTTGACTCTGCAGTCACACAGTAGGTTTTCTATAACCTCTCAGTTGATCGGCGGCATCTTTTGCCTTGTAAACAAACAATCTGGTGCATTTCTTTTTCCAACTCGATGATATTTTTTATGTTGCTCTTTTTTTTCTTTTTTTTTGTGTATCTTTATAGCACTGAGACAATTCCCATGAAAACGTAAGACATTTTATCCACCTCCCTCTCCCTTTCAACTTCTCTCACTCTGTGCTTTTCTCTGACTCTTGTACATAGAACTGTTTACTAAATTCTTGGTGCTGGTCTGCATTTTTAAGCTTTGAATTGCTCTTATGGGTGGATGGTGTGGCTTTGTGTCGTGTGCTACCTTTTGAAAAGTGCCCCTTATCTTTCATGAAGGGCTCTTGCAATCATTACCTTACAAGTCCATCTGTTTTTGTAGGCTATGGTGTAAATAAAACAACATGCTTTCTACTCCAAATATGGGTATCTCCTACTGTAACATCCTTGAAAAGTTTGGCTACTCAAAAAGAAAGCATTTCTACTCTAAAGGTTCAGCATGCCATGTTACATTACATTTTTCATCACTTTTTGTTTTCAGTATGGAAATTGGTAATAATGGTTATCATAGTGAGCGCTTACAAGGTATTCCTAATCCTATGATGATAAGGTAAACATTACATTAATCCTGTTAACTGCATGTGATGGTGGAGGTGCAGGTGGAGGCATGCCTGGGGGGAGTTTGGCCTGACATAGTGCAAGGCTGCAGGGGAGCTGATTGATTGCATGCACACCTGCAGACATACTGTACATCTGGAGACCATAAAATGAAAATAACATGAAAGCTGAAAAGTAATGGCAGCTTTTTTTTCTTTTCTTTTTTTTTTCTTTTTTTTAGAAAACACAGAAGTACTTTTTGCTTTTCAGTGCTTTTATTTAAAAAAATAAGTCACAAATGACAAATTGTTTGTGGTATCTAAATATTTTCTCACTACTGAAGGATTAGAGCAGAACAAGATGGCAGCATCATGACTTCTGTACATTAGGAACAATACAAGAG
This sequence comes from Pterophyllum scalare, assembly GCA_024447675.2. Lineage (NCBI taxonomy): Eukaryota > Metazoa > Chordata > Actinopteri > Cichliformes > Cichlidae > Pterophyllum > Pterophyllum scalare. The sequence goes on from JAMQGT020010997.1 coordinate 199,028, forward strand.
GCCATTAGCCTCGTTTACCTTAAAGGCTGGAGGCAAAGGAAAGCAGATAGCCTGGCTTTGTGGAAAATGAAAAAAAAATTTAATTAGCAATACATTTAATGTTTTTTTGTTTTTTTTATGCAGCACAGCTAGTGCTGGAGGTGGAGGAGTGTTCAAGTGCTTTACTTAAACTTTTGTTAACACATTAAAGTTCTCATTTACAACTCCTGCAAGTAGTAAAAGTTTATAAGTTTAACCAGGATAATAAACTTAAAGCATTAAAAGTACAAACTGCTGAGAGTCAGCAGACATTTAAGATATTAGAGTATTATTTTAAACTGCTCTTTGCAGCCAGTCTTCATGTTAAGATCACTATCTCGCATAAAGAAAGTGGTGTAGTGTCACTGTCAGTAAGAACATGTTTCCTAAAAGAATTCATTTAACATGAATACCGATAACAGGAAAATTAGGATGCAGTGAGAAAGCTGCCATAAGAATGAAAGAGCAGCCGCTGTTACTTTTCTCTTTCATGTTGCCAGATTTTTTACTGTTGTTTGGGGCAATGTACCGTATCACTAACGCAGCATGCTCTCTGTGCACACCGGGACGTTCTTGTAGAGTGAAGAATCTTCCTCTTTCCTCTCGTTTAGAGTCAGCCAAAGTCCGATGAATGTACACCTGATCATTTTGTTCAGAGAGAGGCAAGCATGTCAAGCTTTTGTGTGATGCTGGAAATGCTCCTTTTATTTATTTTTCCTTAAGCTAACAAAAAATCTAATTGCATGTTATATATTTTTAAGTTGCGTTTGGACAGGGATGAGTTTGGCCAACCGGTCTGCCTTAACAGAAGCTGTAGGCAGGGAGCAAAACAGCTCAGCTTTCCTCAGTATCCTCTTTCAAACTATTTGTGGGATAAATTTGACGTTTCTGATGAAGGTTATGTGACGTATTCAGATTCATATTAAACAAAGCAAACCTGCAAAGCCGTCTAAAAAATGAAGGGGCAGTAAGTAATCCACGACCTTCCTCGGCTGTCCAAAACAGTCCAGAAGAGAAAGATGTCGATTTTTGAACAGTGAACAGCAATCCAAAGGTATTTTCAACAACAATGGCAACAACCTCAGAAAATACTTCTACATTTGTTAGTTGGAGTTTTCAGGCTTGTACTTAATGCCCCGTTAACTGGCCATACAGTTGAACCCTAAGTGGATATTGATGCAGCTGTTTTGCTCTCTGCTTTGTGAACCGCTCGTCTTTCTCCTCTTTCATCTCAAATAAATGAGGAGGAGAAAGCAGCAGTTACATAAAACGATGATAGATTTGTTGAATTTTTTTTTTATGTCTGTAGCCGTTAATGTTGTCTCCTGTGTGCGTATGTTGTGCGCTGGTAGCATCCCTACCTATGATACCATGAACAGGTTCCCACGGGCCTCGGCTCCTCCGAGGCACATCGACTGGTGACGGAGCCGGCTCTTGTTCTGGCTCCTGAAAGGTACTGGAAAGCTGAGGAATCAGACATCTGTTTCTCTAACATTATTTTAATGACTCTCCCTCCTGTCCAGCCTTTCCCTCTCACAGCTGCCATCTTGTCCTGATGTTCTGTCTGCAGTCACTGTGCCATTGTGTTTAGGCTCTTTGCGTTTACACTCAGACCTAATTCTCTTACTGCAACACCTCTTCACAGCTTATTTTAATGCATTTCTGCTCACTGAAGAGGCATCATGGTGAGAATTACTAATTTTGGAATCATTAATGTCTTTACTCGGTTGAAGTGTGACTCCCTGCGTAGTCTGTGTGCTTTGTTTGCTCACTGTTGCTTCTAAGTTTTGTCTTTTCTGACCCAACACACTGCTTTTTATTAAGCACGTCCCAACTACAAACTGTGTGAATTCCATTTAGCAGCTTAGCTTTTAAGCTTCTGGAGTTGAGATACTTGAATACAACAAAGCAGAAGCAGCATTATCTTCACTGGTAACATCTGCACCTTTCTGACAGAAAGGGTGTATTTTTACTGTAAACTAATGTGTTTTATTCCAAATATTTTACCCTCCTTGTGTTTGTTAATGGGATGGAAAAAAATAATAGGATCAAATTTTAAATTCTGTACATTCTAGTATGCTACAAGTGCTGTTGTGTTGGACTGCATTATATTGAATTATTATTAACCGAGTACTTGTTTAATGGAAAAGCAGCACAAGTACAGAGAAAAGCTGTGATATCTGCAAACCATCTACAGTGATGGAAACTGCAAGCTTGCTAACAGCTAATATTAGCATAAGTTGCTGGTCTCACCAGACCAAATAAGAGTGTGGCAGCTAAATCCCCGTGTGTAATACATTGCACAACTAATTGTTTTATCGCTAATTATTTTAGTTGCATTTTATTTCTGAGAAAAAAAAAATCTTCTTTCAACGCTTGCAGATTTTTTTTTTTAAATAACTGTAGCCATTATTCACAAAGTTGTAGAAGTAAAATAAAGCAAAATTATTTGGTCTTTCAGGACCTACAGTTTTAGATTTGGTACATGATAAGTTGCATTAAAATGCATTAATCTCACTGGAAAGCAGGTTTTGTGGGAGTACTGTAACCACAAAGGGCACAGTGCAGTCTTTGAAGATCACTGACTGCTCTCTTATGTCTTTCCCTTCACAAATCAGCCAGAGCTGCATAAATCTCCCGGGCCATTCATAAGAAAACAAGAGACACAGTATGTTCGGAATTATTTACTTAATTGTTTCAAAAGTAAATCGTAATTCTTTTTTTTTCTAACATTTGTCTTCCCAGTGCCCTCGAAAACTGGAACTGAAATACATCACAGTAAGTTTGCCCTTTTACATTTGAAATTGAATCTGCGTGTAACAGCAGAATGAGTTTCGATTCCCGGATCAATAGTTGGTTATACAACAGCTCAGGCCTGTTGAAGTGTCAGGTTAACAAGCAGTTTATGGCTCAAATGTAAAAAAAATCCAATTTTCCCCAAAACATGTGGAAAGGTTAGCAAAATGAGCAGTTAGAGCAACTCTGCATTTTTAAAGGCACCATAATGAAATCTGCGGGACCGAGATGATTTTTCCATCACATTCAGTTTTTTATGTTAATTTGCCCAACCTGATGTAATGAGTCTGTGTAACTTCTTGCCACTTTATCAAGAATAATCATTTTAAAAAAAGGACAATAGTAGAGAAAAAGGTGCACCAATCAGCCATAACATTAAAACCACTGAGAGGTGCGGTGATTAATATTGATTTTGCTCTTATAGTGGCACCTGTCAAAAACTGGGATATATTAGGCACCAAGTGGACTGTTAGCACTTGAAGTTGATGAGCCAGCAACATTGACAAAGGTGTCAGAACACAGTGGTAGTGGTCTGGTCAGAGTGCTGTTACCTACTGAAATGTGCTGGGATTGGAAATGCACTGATGGAAGCCCTGAAGATGATAATGATGAAGCAGGCTGATAGCCAGCCTGCTCATTAGTCTACAGAAATGAGAAAATGGACGTTTAATGACAAATGTCTTCAGAATTAGCGATTACCCTTGGTGATTAAAGCTGTTGCCTGGAAACAATGTCTGTGGACATTGGTCTTTTTACCTTACTGATCTGACATCAGTGCGTTTACTTGGAAAGTTTAATGTTATAATATAATAATGTTATTTAAAAATAACCGCTTGATTTTGGGGCTGATCTGTGACCGTTTCACTTTTTTGCACATTTATTTAAGATGGATAAAATGTGGATGTTTCTCATTCATCTAAACTCATGAATTCATAATGACAAAGTAAAAGTTTTTTTCATTTGTTTTTTTTTCCAAATTTTATTCTTTAAAAAAAAAAGAAAGCTCTCATTTACAAAAGTACTAAGACACTTATTTTGCGGTTTTTATAATATACACTACTGAAGTAACTGTATCCATCACATCCACCGGGTATTATTTGGCTTGACTAACCAGAGCATGTTCTCCTTTCTCATCTGTTTTGAAGCTTTTAATATCCCAAATCCTTGGACCAGACGACGCTCAGTGAAAGCTTGTTTCCTCGTCCTGCAGGCGTTCTCTTCCGTGATGAACCGGACCTTCTCAGCTTTCGGTACGATTGCAGCCTGCAGGACTTCAAACTCTTCTCCCCTCAGCATCAATCTGAGCCAGGCTTGTTCTGCATTTTTATTTTTTTTTAAAGACTGCTGTGTCTGCGTTTACATGCGTTCAGATATGAAACCAAGCGGAAAAAACATTCAGTGACAGGATATGGCATTAACTGTGATGCTTGTTCATTTTAATGTGCTTCTTTGTGCTTACAAAAACAAAAGCTGGGAGATCACATGAAGGTAACTGCAAGCAGAGAGACAGAGGTTTGTGTGTTTTGTTTTTTTTATTCTTCTTCCTGCATTTAAAATGGATGTTCCACTTTCAACTCAAGCTGGTGGTAAAGCTGCAGCAGTGTAGCAGTACACCTGTGACGAAAGCTGCAAATGAGTGTGTTGAATGGTGCGCACCCGTTTCTTTAAGTGCAGCATGAGTGAAGTGGTGGATCTGTGGCATCTTCATGACAGAGAATTTGAATAGAGGTAAAAATAGAGGTTAAGAGGTGGTGGTGGTGGGGGGTGTTCTAAAAAAATGTAGTCTTTTTAAAATGTTTACAATATGTCTTTGCTGGTTTTCTGCGCATTACAAGTGACTGGTTGCCTTTGTATGTTCCACCCCGGAGTTTGAGAGATTCTTTTTAAGTGAAAATCTGCCGTCGGATAATCTTACACTGCTGAAAATCAACAATCTGGGAGTTATTCTGTGGTAAATGTAGTCTTTTGTATAATTCCTGGCTTCCCTTACCGTGTGCCATCCACATTTGTCCCACCTGTTAATTCTCTGTATTTCCCAGAATGCCTTTTAAACAACCCATTTGCAGTGGGGATGTAAAATTAATGTATTTGAAAAAGATGAAATGAAATGTACCAACTTCATTCTGTAATGCTTTCAACTCTGGGCTTGATGTTCATATGTTTTTCGTGTGGATTTCCCGTGCATTATCATCCCGGAGTGTCAAACACTGCAGTTTTGTTTGTGGCTGCTGACCTCTCGTGCACATGCAAGGTGTCCTGTGGTTAATGTGGAATACGCTGGCTGCAGTGACAGTCAGGGGTCCTGTTTGGACGAACCACACTAACAAGTCTTACGTGGGAGACAAGGTGGCGGTGACACCTCGGACAAAAACGCAGCATTTGATGGTCTGGGAATAAAACTGCTAAATGTGGACACCAAATTCTGAGTAAGTTTTAAACTATTAGACCCCAGTTTTTCATCATTTAGGTTTTAAATGCTTTCCAAAGTGTTTTTAATGGTACTATGTGGAACCGAAATATGTTTTGGGCTTTTGCTTAGTTTTTTTGTTTTTTTTAACCCATTTCCCTTTTTGATAATCATCTCTGGATACCTCAGATATATTTCAAAACCTTTGAGGCAAACTTACCACCAGATAGATACCGCTGTTTTAGACAGGCTTTCAACATCATAAAACAAAATCACACCACAATTTCACCAACAGTGTAAGTATGTTAGGTGGATTTTCCCTTTAAATCACATATCAGAGTCGGACCACACGGACAAATGTCTGACTTTTAGGTTCTCTGTGTGATATATTGATTGATTTTTCACATGGGACCAAATTATATTAAGTTCACTAACATGACATTTTTACTAAGTTTTTTTTTTTTCTTTTGTAGTGGTGGAAAATTACAGTGGAGAATGAATTAATTCTCAAGCCAAATCCTTTTTCTCTCTCTTTTTTTTTTTTTTTGTAACTGTAGGTCTCAGGTCTTTAGCGGTCTATCAGCTATGTGCTTATTTTGTTTCTCTGCTTTATAAAAACCCACAGTAGCTATGGATACATTTAAAAGCTATGAAACAAGTGAATGTATTCAAGAGCTATTTTCTTCTTAATTTCAACACCGCTTCATATGGAAGTTGAAATATGCTGAAATCTATGTGTAACACATCGGGCAACCAACGCATCCAGTTGTCCCACCCTCTTCGCCTTCATGTTTACAGGTTAGATTTGCAGCTGCTGTCAGAGTAATGATGGTGGGGGAAACAAAACAACAACGAAAAAAAAATAGACAATCCGTTATTGGGACTAGTGAGTGGTGTCAATCAGAGTAGAAAAATAAGCATGCTTCATGTTTTGCACAGCATGGTGTTGATGCACATTGTGGGAAAAAAAATGTCCATCTTAACACTGAAACATATATGCTTTGTTTGTGTTAGCATAGCACAGTTGTTCAAGTAATGCCACAGTCAGGGTTGAGAAGAGTTAATATGGTAACTAAAACTCATAATTCCCAGTATATAATCCTTTAACATCAGTGAATTAGATTCAGAAATGGGTCTAAAATAACCAGTTTATTTATATTATTTCAGTATTTTAACTTTGATTATTCGGTCACTGCAAACGACGCCTAACTGATCTGCAAAGGAAAAGCTTACACAGACAAACCCAGTCTGAATTTATTAGCTAGTTGCTAAAGCAATCCAGCCAGGTTGTTTTTCAATGTAAGGCAAAAATGTTCCCACATGTAATATAAATGTTTTACAGTCACTGGTGACTGAGAAAATGAATGAGTGAATTTAACATTTATCACATCAAATTTTTTGAATCATGATTATGTAAAAGATGTCAGATGACACACATTTTTAAATTGCTTTTGATCGACTGCTGTTGGCATCGACCAGTTAGCATAGAAAAATCAGTCCAAACATTTAACCTCTTCAGATAATTATATTTAAATATTTATATTTTTTAACAAGCTCTTTTTTTTTTTAACATTTTGGCTGTCCTAAACAATTAATTATTCACTATATGATGGACTAGAGAGAGTTCACAACTCTGTAGTTTCAACATACCCTGTATCTAAAAGATTTAATGTGAAGACTCAGCCGGAGCAGATTGTACGTGATGAGTGAGGTCGCAGAGGAAGTGAACCAAGGGCTGTTTTCCCATAGACTTCTATACAACCACAGCAGTCGCTTTCTTCTCACCATTAGATAGACTGCAGATTTAAGGCATTACAGCTTCATCTTTTAGACTCCAAGCTACATCCATCTTCTATATACAGTCTGTGAATATCATGCAATGCCTTGCAAAAAATACTGTCCAAGCATTATGTACTATGATGCAAATGAATAAAAGAGCAGTGAATAATGAGAGAAACTGCCACAATCTATTTGTATTTATTAATTTGGGAAAATTCACTTTTTGTTTTGTTTTTGAGTAGGTACCATAGTGAATGATTGATTGAACGATATTAGACACAATTATTAAGATTGTTTTTTTTTTTTTACCATTAATCACACCAACATTACAAATTACTCTCATCTCATCAGTCCTGCAGAGCAGGTCTTTGGGTAAATTTAGGCTCCATGCAGATACCTAATGGGCAACTTCGCTACAGAAAATACTGTTAGTTGAAATCTAAACTCAAAATGACTTCTGTTGAGTCACTGACATTTCTTTAATTTGAGACCTTTCTCGTTAAAATGGACATTTTTTTTGAAGTAACTGCGTGCTCACAGGACTATCATTGGGTTTCTTGTTGGCTAAAGTCTGGATGTGACCCATGTGGGAGAAAATGTGTGATTTTACTAAGTGCTTAAACTAGATATCCTGTATGCTAACCCTGGATGGATCGGATACAGCGGTAACTGGTTTGAACTGTGATGCTCCAAAGGTGGGCACTGATGGAGCCACTGAAGAGTATGGTTATGCGATGTGGTGAAAAGAGAGTGTATAAATTGTGAATAAAGTTTTAAAATCCAAGTTTCTATTTCGATGATGTTTTTTTTTTAGTTCTGTGTTTTGGATCAGCCCTTCATCATGTTTTAAGTGGGCAAATATGTTTGATATAAAAGAACAACTTCACGTTTTTATTTTTGATTTTGTTTGGCAAACACAAGAAAAAAAGGAAAACAGTTTAACACAAGAATGTACATTCTTTTATGGTGCTGCCACTGCTGGCCGTGACTCACTTTGTTGTGTTACTGGTCAGTTGTTTCAATAAGAGATTAGCGTCCTCCATAAGCATTTGGCTGCTGCGTTGTTGGAAGGTTTTCTGAGGCACCATGTAGTTCTGTACATGAATAAACACCACGTGCGCACTCCGCTTCTAAATGGGCTCGTGTAAAGAGAGATGAGCACAAAAATAGTCAAAAACAGAGGCAGTGGTTCAGAGGAAGCCTCTTCAAACATCATGTCAAACGCTGTGCCAGAGAGAATACTTCAGACATTTATACACAACACAACTAAAAAGTACACAATGGAAATTTTTCCAGGGAACACAATTTTTTTTTTTTCATTGTTTCCAGCCCTGGACAAGTATCACTCATGCCATGTGCAGGTGTTATTGTATTTTCCTGGGTTCTATTTACAGTTTATTTAGTTGTTTTGTATTTTACACATGCAATTTAAAAATTTGTTTGTTCTTTTGTCTCTTTCCATGCATTTTCTTAAGTACAGTGTGTTGATTCTCTGAGCCACCACCCGTCTGCCTTTAGAGGACAACGTTGAGCTCCACTGTCAGTGTGCATGATTTTAAGGGAAATAAAAACATTTGGGGGGTAGTGGAGTGAATCTTTTAAGAAGAAACTGTGCTAATATCGTGTTTGGCACTACAGCTGAAGAGTTTCACCTCACTTTCCAAAACTGAAACTGTGAAATTCCTGGAGGAATGAAAAGAAAATTCACAACTGAACACGGCTTTTCTAAAATCTTAGTCTCAATCTGTGATATGTTGCTCCTTTCCAAAACACTAAAATCCTTTCATACGCAAGTCTTGCTTCTCAGCAGCTATCTTGAAACACATCTGGTTATTTTGTTAGGCAGTTATATTTAAACCCTGGAAGTTCTGGTGCCTGTAGAGACTTCAATTCAGGAATCTTTCAGTGCCATGTCTCTCTTATAATGTCACTGACTCACAATATAGATGAAAATAAAGCTTCTTAAAGTCAACACACTTTCTGAGCAGTCTAACTTTTCCCTAGTCGTCTACCAGCCCTTCAGCTTCTTTTTTTTTTTTTTTTAAATTGGAACGGCAAATAGTTACTGCTCTCTGAGCTGACCTTGGTCTGCCATGTGTGAGTGACTTCTCATGCTTCTCTGTATACTGTGGACTATGTTTATTTTGTAGGGAAAAAAGAAGTTGCACTGCACAGTTGTGAGTGCCACGACTGTCTTCTAAAGCAAGCAAGACTATGCCATGTTAAGACTGCATGTTTTGGTAAGAACTGTTATGCATTAAGCTCAAAATATGTGGCTATGAGTGAAACTAGTTTATAGAAATGTTTCTATGAGGTAAATTTATCAGAACAGAAATGTTCACATGTGTGAGAGGATCTACCTTTTTTTTAACATAACATATGTGTGTGTCATTGTCAACATCTCAGCTGATTTTGCATGCAGCCCTTCCCTTTTCCTGACAGCTGTAACTGGTGGAACCAGCTTTTTTTTTTCTTTCTTTTTCTGGAACCTGAATTCCTTCTTTGCTTGGCCAATAAAAAGCAGGAGGGACTCTCAGCAGTCCCACTTTCGTCTCACATTCATCATCCATCTGAAGCCATGTGGGTACAGGCCACCGCTCTGCTGTTCTGCTTCTGCCTCTGGCCAGCTGAGGCTCAGAGAGACATGGGTCAAAGCATCTGGGACCCACCCATCAGATTCAGCACCAAGGCTAAGGACTCGTGCACCATGATTGTCACCGGTCAAGGGGAATACACAAGGCTGAGGCTGTCATGCCGGGGCAACAAGCACACTTACCGGTGCGAGTACAGGGGCAAACCTCAGACCTGCACCGCTTACAACAAAAACCCTCGACACTATTTTGTTCAGATGATGTGGAACCTGAGAAAGCTGGACAATGCCTGCCAGGCTCCAAGACAGATTAAACCTCACATGTGCAGGAAGGCAACCGATGAATCTCAGATGGTCTTCTCATCCTCTTCATTCTCCCAGTCAAGCACAGAGGGTTCTTCTAGGAGACCAGCAAATATTCAGCCTCAGCCTAAACCTCCAAGGCCAGCTCCTACAAGACAAGCTGCCGCAAAATCCATTCGAGAGCCTCAAAGAGTAAAGACCACTCAGGAAACCAGTACTCAGCCACCAACAACACCTCCCGTTGAGAGCAATGCTAAAAGGATGGCTCGGCAGCACTGCTGGAGGTCGCTGCAAGGCATCTGCTCGTTCTTCATTGGTTTGTTTCGTAATTAAACAGAAAGGTGAGCAGCAGTGCTGAGCCTGTTAATACCCAACACTAGTTGCATTGTTTTATGACTAATCCAAGAGCACTGTGGTAGAATGAAGCTGTTTAATCATTTGTTTGTTCTTTGAGATATTTCGCGTGCACCTAATTTTCAATTTGCATATTCTCATGTGTTATATTCACAGCTTTACATCGCTAATGAAGACGACTTGATGTCTGGCTCAATCAGGAGGGACGTTCTAAACGAGGAGATTGTTGGTCTGCTGTAAAAGAACTGTAGCACCCTCTGCAGGGTAGGCTGTGCTATTACAGCGACTTTCAAGTACTTCTCACTGAAACCGTTGAGAACCAAGCTGGAAGAGCTTAAACAACAAATGTTTTGCATGAACAGCCTGTACTGAATGGTTCTGCTTTAATATGTAATGTATTTATGTTTTTAACTTGAAAATAATCTGCTTGCATCAGTCAGTATCACCTTGAACAATGTTGGGGTAGAGTTTTATTCTGCTCTGGCCCCCACGCTGGTGTATTTGTCAGAAATGTATAATGAATGTGAAAATGTTTTGTTAAATAAATAAACATTTTCAATCTTTATGTGTTGATTAGTTTCATTTTACTGACACCTTCCAGATTAAAAATATTATTTAATTAAAATGCAAACAGCAGCATTATTGGTTTCTCTACATACATATACAGTATCATATTTTTAAGCTATAAGAATAATCTGCTGTGTGTATGTATGTGACCATTAGGTGTCTGGCTCTTTGAGACCAAGTTCAGTCAGTGATCGTCTGGCTCCTTTCAAGATATTTCAGGTCATTTTATCTTTGGCGCTGTGAACTCACCGATGGCCTTCTGAAGGTCTTAAAAGACTCGAGGTTATTTGCATATGTTTAAAATATGAATTTTAATCATTCTAAAGTACGTGGGACTTGATGAAGCAGGCAATCTGGTGCAACAGATAACCTTTAGTCCTGATATCTCAACATAAGACTTGTAAGTGCTTACAGTTATTCAGATCCTTAGATGCTGTCAGCAAGCTTAACACTTATATCAGCTGTGGTTTAATGAGGTTTTGGCAGAAAAAGTGTTTATAAAAACCTTTTCTTGTGTATATTTTAAGGTGATTTCATTTTCTATCAGGCATGTCATTTTAAACCCCCATCTTTTTCTTTCTCTTTTTGGTTTGATGATGCAAGTGCCAGGTTCAAAGTATCCCTAATCTATGCTACAACTCAAGAAACGTTATAAGCCCTTCAGTCATGC